>JABFPJ010001652.1:0-24072 GCA_022817425.1 Gryon sp. ZL-2020 | reverse complement strand
GATATCCAGTATACCTACATTGCTAGGTAGAATTATTACTGTGCCTCCAATATATTTTTTTAAGTGTATACAAACGTGATATTTTAAATCTATTAATATTTTCATAATTTAATATTTTTATTTAAAGAATTATCTTATTCGATTACTAATAAAAAAATTTTGTTTGTAGCAGATTATTTCTAATGAATCAAAATACTACATTCCAATATAGTGAATCTATTACCATTTATATTACTTTTGCATATATTAGTTTGAGGCAAATTTCGATTAATAAATATTGTCGAATAAAATATTTTGTCTCTTTCATTAGAATGACTGATTAAGTATGCAGGAAATATAATTCTTTATTCTTCGTAAAACATTTTGAATAAAACGATTATAAAAATGTGATATATGCTAACAATTATTGATCTTTATCAACGTGTTTCTTACAAAATAAACATCGAAATAATATATTTTAACGAACAATGAAATAAAAATGTAATTAAAATACAAATGTAATTTATTGATTTCATATTTTATGCAAAATTGAATTAAATTATTAATTCAATTTTGCATTCAGCTTAATTTGATCCAGTATGTAGGAGAATATATAAGGGGTTTATCTTTATATTATAGAAGTGTACAGTCGACGGAAATTAATGAATTTCTAATCGGTTAAATATACTAGTGCTTATAAGTTCTTTAATACATAAAATCTATCTTGAAAATCAATAAATTTATAACGGAGACAAAGATTTTTGTTTATCCGGAAAATGAAGTTTGTATAGTTCGATCGGATTAATGAAGTTAATTAAAATTACTTACTGGGGTTCAAGGAATAAGCTAGTTTCTTGACAAAGTTTGAAATCCTTACAGCAGCTATGATAACAGGAAAACCTACGAGTTGCACTGGTAATTCAAAAGCAGGTTGCTGAGGATTAGGTGCTGCCGTTACGTGCGCCAATGTCACGATACAGCTTAAAAGCACAAAGATGATGGCTGGTCGCATTTTTGAAACTGAAAATCATCCATATTATTTATGAACTCATGAATGTATTAATCAGTAAATTCTTAGTAGTTCAGTAAGCCTAATAAGCATATTAAAACTTAATAAATTAAATTGTTTTTCAAGAATGCGGGTTTTGTTAACTACTTTTTTTTAATAAATGAAATCAAACTGAAAAGATCTACTGAAGTGCAAAGAAGAAAAAGTGAAAGCAAGATTTTTTTTCTTTATATTTTCAATAAAAGATTGAACAACAATTTGTATAAAAAATTATGATAATCACGCTTGAAATACAAATTATGTTCAAGTATCACTCACCTTGTGAAGATTACATAAAGCACACATAAGTTACATTTATAAATACAAGAAAAATTTACGCCAAGTTACAGGTGTATTCGACACTAAATCACGTACCAAGTTATTTCACTTTCATTGAATACGCATGTAGAAAAGACCGCTTAAGCTGAAAAATACTTACCGAATGTCACATTCGCCACTCAACACACAGAAGGCGCTTGTTTCTTAGGTAAAAACTCGGCACTGAATGTTCTCGAGTACGACGAAACTCAAACTCGCACCAAAGTACGCGATAGAGAGAAAGTAGTCGCGATCCTCGACGTGGACGATGTCTGTTTGCCCCTCCTGATTATTTGCCGACCATACATTGCAACATTTAATACATTAACCATTTGTAATTCGTGGGTCTTAGTATCTGTTCTAGAGCCATAGGACAAGGTCGTGACTTTCCCTCAGGCTATTTCCTGTAATTGATAAATACGATGATCGATGCACAATTGATACAAAAAGTTGAGGATTTGACAAAAAATATTGATTAATAATAACTCAATTAGCTCTTGAATTAGAATGTTGAAACTACTTTAGATTCAGTTTTTGCCGGTTCAAAGAACTAAATTGCAAGTTGTGTTTCATATTTATTATCTAGTGAAATCATTGTGCAATTCATTAAGTTAAAACGTTTTTCTGTAGTTTTTTTAAGTGTTTGGAAAAAAGTATACACGGGAAAAACAATAATTTTATTATCTGATTTTTAAATAGAAAAACTATATTAAATGTATTATTCGACCTTAATTAATATATAATATAAATTATTTATGTATACATTAAAAGTACATTCTCATACATAATAAGTAGTATTTGCAAATTATAATTTGGAATTCCATCAGAAAGCAATAGCTTATTAGGTGACGTATATAATATGTGTAATCGATATCATGAAAATAATTGATTTATGCTGGAGCTTTTACCACGAAACGCAGTTAACACATTTTATATGAATTTGCATAATGCTCTATATAACGTGACGTTATAGGAATTCTGCATTATTTTGCCATCAGTCATGGTTTATTAAGTCAAACAATTCATAATTATGATTTCAAACTTGAATTCCTGATTGAAAATGTTAAAGATATTTGATCAATAATGCAGTATAAATATTGATTTTATACATATTTTGTAGAGAAATTTGAATAAAGATAACGAAATAGTAATACTATTCAAAGTTGGTCAATAGTAATTCAATTTAAATGTATACATGAGATTGAAATTATATCAACAAAAAATTTTTCACTCATCATGTATTAAACAAAATTATATATCTGAAGAAAAAAAACATATTCTATTGTTTGACTAGTATACAATTATGAATTGGATGAAATATCTACATACTTAATTTTGTAAATTAAATTTTATTCAAATTCGTATTTAAATGGCATATTAAGCAAATAAAATATATATATATTAGATATTCTTTCAAAGTGAAAATCATAAAAGCAAGAAAAATAGTTCAAATGAATAATAATTAATCAAAACAATGTTTGTTATTAAAATATACATTTGCTTTATCGAGCTTCGACTTTCACTAAATATAATTATAAAACAATCTAACAAACGATTATAATTATAAAGCTATCTATCTTTATTATTTAGAAATGCAAATATTATGAATGAATTGGAATTTCGGTGTCCTAATTATATCTTTAGCCATTGGCATTGAACAATTGAAGTTATGCTCTATTATTCAGAATGAAACTTTCATTTCAATAAACTATAAGTAACTATGAAATAAAAATATTAAAACACTCTACTAATGATTTAAACTCATTTATTGTGAATTCGTAGTCAATTTCACATAGTAATCATATACTTATCAAACTAAAAGATATAAAACATGCATCACCATTAATACTAATAGCGAATATTTCATATTACAAAAATATTATATTACAAAAATATTATATCGTATATACATGTGTACAAAAAACACACATACGACATAATCTTATAATCAAAGTGGTATTCACAATATGTTTAAAAAAGATAAATGCCAGTGATAGTATAGCTGTTCGTATGTAATTCCGAAGTCCATGGGCTCTTCTTTGCGGACGCACATAATCGCACGTGAGTGATTTATTACCTGGGTCATGTATACAGAGGCTCGTGTCCCGACAAAGTGATATGGAAGAACAGCCAAATCAAGCTCCTACGCAAATGTTTTCGGATCTTTTCATGAACATATGTGTTTACACACGCAGGATTAACATATGGGAATAGAAGTGGATAGAACAGCGGTGATTCGGTGTATCTCTCGTATTTTTGGAATTCAGGCCTCTGCCATCGGGATTAGACTGAAATACGAGCGATTGCAATCGAATGCAATAAATTTATCACAGCAGGTGGATATACTCGTAATTACGTATAGAGATGATGTTACTCTAACGCAATGACGAGTCCAACGTTCATTTTATATTCAAGCACACATCACACGTTGTTGCAAACTTTACTTTTACACGATCAGCCGCATTTATTTGTACACTTTTATTACGATATCGCTTGACCCGTACACATGGTTACCATCTATCTATCTATTTTATTCATTTCAACCTAACGAAACTTTTCCAAAATGGAAATTTGAATGGCAAATAATTTTTACACCAAATTTGCACAGCGAAAATGAGAAAAAGTTGATTATCTAAAAATTCTACAGAAACTGAACAAACAAAATTGTCAAAAAATTATTTAACAATTTTGTAAATAAATTTTAGTAGAATATTAACGAAATGTTTTTTTTGTTTGTTGGCAAATTCACGATTAATTTTAACAGTTGATTTCATGTTCGAAAATTCAAAATTTATCAGAATCAGTGTTTTGTGCATCTAAATGGTCTTCATGAGTGAACACATATCTACGAAAAAGGACTCAAACGGACGAAATTAATGTCATTAGCGCGAATCAAATATAATTCAAACATCAAACGGCGTGAAATGAAAATGCACGTTACTGGCATTTTGCCTTCGTTTTGAATTTTCGTATTTTATTAACTATTCATTACAATTTGGATTTATTGTCGGTCGTGCGCGTGAAGCAGTAGATTTTGAAGCATGTCGGATGCATCGAATACTCGCAGAGCCCGTCGATAAATTGACGAAAAAAAGCTCGTCCGGATTTACGCTTCGAGAATATTAACACAACTGAAGGCGTGGTTGTTTAACTGGCAAAATAAATTGCGTAGTTTTATTATATTTTACATCTACATCGATTGAGTATTGCAAGCTTTACATTTACGACGCAATGTGAACATCGCGTTAACTCATAAAACGCAGATTACATACATCATAAAATTCAAAACAAAAAATGTAACATTAATCTTGATCCCACTTTAAAATCATACAATAGGAATAAAAGTTTCAAAGTTTTGCTTAAATCGTTGATAATGTCACCTATTCAATTAACACATCTTTTTCGTCACTTTTAATGTACAATAAATCGTATACATTGTATCTTAAGAATCTTATTTTAATCGACTTTGTAATACGATCGTAAAATTATATATCACAGACTATTGCAGAATACGTATTGGCAAAATTTGCATTAACGCACTCGAATTTTTTTCATCATGTTCAACACACTTGATCCCGGAAGTGGACAGGTGGGATAAAAGTTGTGGCAGCCTTGACCCTCAATGCCAGCAATAAGTTGGCCCATATGTGCGGCAAAATGATACCTCGAAGTTACCTCGGCCATTGTGTTTAAACTGGTATCCCTGTTGCAGAAGAAAACACTCTTGTGAAATAGCTCGAATAAATGTCGCAACAATTTCTATGTGTGTGTATTGTGATTTCACCCACCGATTGCGATTATTAATTGTCGACTTTCTATGTGAAACTTATTTGATTAAGTTGATGATATCAATCGTTAGCTAATTTGTTTAAATGAGTATAATTTGTTAATTACGTTATAAATATATATAAAACGTTACATTTTTATCATTTGAAATTTTCTAATTCTTGTAAAAATATAATTTTGATTATTTTGGATAAAAAATATACTTTCTTTCCTTGGAATTGCCAAGTTTTTTGAAAATGTAACGTATAATTAAAAAGTGTATAAATTGCAAATAAATGAATTTTATATGTCATTTATTAGTTTAACTTGTTGCTTAAATATAGAAAAATTTTCATTTTAATTGTTTTGGTTATAAGTTTAATTTATTTTAACTCATATTTCATGCAATAATTATTTTAAAAAGTACAAGCGAAAACTGCTGAAACCCCATCTAAATTTCTTTTTGTGGAGATTTAAGCAGAAACATTATTAGAGCAACTTTAGTTATTCTACTAAACATTTTCTGACATTTACTTTGATTTTAAAATCATTATAATAAAGTGCACGGGTGGCTAACAGTCAGTTAACTCAAGCGTTACAATCGCTCAGCAAGTGGTAACGTTAATGCATGAACAAGGACACGTCTCTTATGCCTTTTACTTTCCTTATTTTCTACATAATGTAGCTTACTTGTGTCGCCGTAATCGAAGCATCACGCTTGTCTGACAACTTTTGATTTGTAAATGTCGTTTCTGTATCGCAAAATTATTGTCTTTTAAGTGTTCACATCAATGCTACAATTTGAGAAAGCTCTTGCAATTATGTCTATTACAATTAACGTGGTTATACATTTATGCTGTGTATATTATGATTTAGACACATAACAATTCTTCAATTAAATGTTTACTTATTAGATTGTTCTCAATATCAAATATGATTTCATACAAATAATTTTACTTATAATAAATTTGAATAAAGAAATAATTATATGATTTTTTTTTGTTATATTCTTCTTTATTTTCTCAGAATATAATCAATATACTTCTAAACTGAAATATATCTAAATATACTTTTATTCTATATTTATTATCTAAATTATTCTTTCGAAATATATTGATTATTATTTATCGTAAATGATGGAATACATATTCAAAATTTATCTATTAAGGTATTCATTTTCATATAAAGCGCCGAACCGAATACCTAATCAAAGTAGGTAAATGGACTCTGAAATTTGATATTACCGACAGCATAAATGATTTTGTAGGCGTTTCTACTTGATCGACTAATACTTATCATTTTTTCAATCATGCTGTGAAATAATCTAAACATTAAACTGTATTGTAATTTAATGCAATATAGTGACGTAATTTGATTTAATAATTTTAAATTATGATTACTTCAGAATAAGGGTGTTATACTATAAATCGAAAAAATAATTTTACTTGAAAATGCCTATAATTTTGCTAATAAAATGTTCATGGAAAATGTTAGTATTAATAAAATCGTGCACTAAGATAAATTTTAACTTTTTCTATTTCCGAAGGAATCAATCAATTTAAAGTAAAAAATAATGAAAATGCAAATCAAGTAGTCTCAATTTTACAAGTGTATCTAAATCATGAATACTGTACTATCAAAAATTCAGTACCCTATTGTATAAGGATGTATATACTAGTTTCACCATGAAAGTTCTAGCTAACTCAATCACGTATATCACATGGTAATATTTTTGATCTCGTAAGTTGTGTCAGTCGAGGAAAAAAGTAGCACATTCTCTGCAGTGCACCATTCTTAAGATATATGAGATTCGTCTCTGTACTCCAGAAAACTTTCGGAACATCACACTAAATTTAAAGCGTAGCCAGGTGCGCGCGTGTGTCTATACGTACTCGCATAAATGTATACGTGCCTATATTCAACGTTAAGATCCTAGCGGGATGAAACGTTCGTAATCCTTGGCGAAAGTGCTTCTTTCGTAGGAAAAGCATGGAGACG
This sequence comes from Gryon sp. ZL-2020, assembly GCA_022817425.1. Classification (NCBI taxonomy): domain Eukaryota; kingdom Metazoa; phylum Arthropoda; class Insecta; order Hymenoptera; family Scelionidae; genus Gryon; species Gryon sp. ZL-2020. Next base: position 16,964 of record JABFPJ010001652.1, on the reverse strand, counting down.
CGAAAAAAGAAAAGAGGAACAAGTTTTGCTACGTTAGATCTTCTTTCTTGGCCAAAGGGGATTCTTTACGATCTTCGGTATACAGCTAAAGACGGGGCTATGTATAACGAATAAACGTGGCGGGCTTTTTAGCTTCTCCATCTTGATCGGTTTAACTCGATGCGATTCGTCCAATAAAATCACCCCGTTCGCGTTTGCGTTTACGCTCGCGTAAAAGTACATATAAAGCTCGAAACTTTTCGGGACATTAACCAAGGGTAAAGCGAGTATCGCTTCACGACGACCTCATTTTTACTCTGCACATTTCTACAGAGTTAAGTGACACACTGACAAGTGTACACCTTCAAGCGTGCGTTTGATGTTTTCTTGATAATAGCATGGATACAAAAAGAAATAGCAAAATCAATCAAATGCGAGGTTATAAAAAGAGAGTTGCTAGAATGAATGAATTTAAGTAAGATTGACTTTTTCAGGAAATAGTGAATTGATTAGTTAATGCTTCATTTGAATCACACGTAAGGAAATAACTCATTAAAAATTACTATGTGTCCGAGTAAACTTGTGACGGTAATGTCGTTTTCGTGATAATTGATAGATTTTGATTAAAATTTGCTTAATTTTGATGAATTTTTACTAAACTAATAGTAATTTTTACATATATTTGATGAATTTTTACTAAGTCGCATAGTAAATATTATGTGAAAGTAAATTTCACGCCTTTCACGTTTAAGTAACATAACAAACCTTTTAACGACAGTCGGGCGAACAGCCGCGAGGTTAAAGCACGACGGCTTATTAAGAAATAGCGCACAGGTACCGAGTTCGAAACTCAGAGAGGGATTTTTTTTATAATGTTAAAATCATAAAAAACTACTAAGTCAAAACGTAAAATTTATTAAATGCATTTCCCGTCACAAGTTTACTCGGATACATAGTAATTTTAATGAGTTATTTTCTTCCGTGCATTATTATTTTTATCAAATTATACACTTATACGTTAGAAATGTCATTAACACTAAAATAAATTTATATTATATACTAAACTTTTATTTTATCCAAACAAAACATAATTTGTTTGTATAAAATAGTTATATTAATTATTTTTAAGCTTTACAAAGTAGTCAAATAGACTCATGGGTAATACTAGTGTTAAAATTAATATCTTTAATTGCAAATTACATTTTTTTTCATTCTCCATCTTTCAATTGTAAATAAATTATTGATTTTATATCATGAAACAAACTTTTACATATTATTTACAAATTATTATCATAATTAATTATAAAATACAAAATATTACGGTATCCGATTTAGTTCTAGTATCATAAATAACAGGTACTTTAATGCATTATAAAAGCAAAACTCATGTGATTTCATATGAAAAATATACATTTCATAAAAAATGGTATTGGTCAAACGGAAGACAATAAGACTTTTTTACTATTTTGCAATTTGTGAAATTGAATATTGCAATAAGTGAAAATAAAGTGAAGAAAATTTGTATTAGAATCTTTCAATATTTTTTTATAAGACGTTTGTCAATATTTTATAATTATAAATATTTTCGTCAGTGAATTATTATCAATTCACTGACTCAATTTCTGCTGGTGAATATCAATAGTTGCAGTTTATCAAATTGTACGTTTTTATAATGCGTCATACATATTAAGCAAACTTCAATATGTATCGAAGCATGCAATTCAATCGGTGTAAATATAAAATGAATTATTGTTAAGTTTTCAATTCTCTGTATATATTATAATTATTCACACAAAAATTAGAAATACAATTTTTAACGAATTTATGAAAATGTAACAAAAAAAATGAATAAAAAGTAAATAAAAAATAAATCATTATCGATTTTAATTAAGTGTAAAAGAAGTATATACTTCTAAATATATATTTTTAATTTAAACGCAGTTATTACAGTATTTAATTTCGTTGCAAATTTCAATATAAATAACATCAACGTACATTGCGTCAGTGGGCAATTTTCGTGCAAATACATTAAAGCACATATTTTCCTACATGAGGTTATTATAACTTTAATTTGTATTATCCAAACAAAAAATTCGTTACTTCGATGATAAAATGAAAGAGTATGTTCATTTCAGAGTAATAACTTTATGGTGATTCAATTAATGTCGTATGTTTAATAACTGATTTTCTATTAAAAAGATTTTTTTTATTTCTATAATGAACAATTTAATAACAATATCAACGATCGATTATTTACATTATTTTTATTACGCATTTCCTTGCTTATAGTACTTTCAATAATCGAACAATAATTCGTGACTGATATTAAATTATTAAAAAATGATATTGACATTAACTTTTCATATCTGAAAGATAATAAAGCTTTCATTTGCGTGATTGTTGACAACATTACAATAATGTATCTTTTGCATTGTTATTACAACAATATTTATAAGCGAATTAAAAATATGAATAACATCACATGTATGCATATATAATAAATTGTTGTGATTACTATTTCTCTTGAATAATATAAATAATCGAATAGCTTGTTTGCAATCAACCGGAATTAAGAATGAAACAGAAAAAGTGAGGTCGTGGCATGGATATATTACGTTGTGGAGAAAGTTGTGACGTTGGATAATATACCTATAGAAAAGGAAAGTATTCGCATAGAATTCTGCACGCGAGAGGTATCGTAATGAAGAATTTTCAAATAAGACTTATGTAATGTCTTTCGCCGACTTTCACACGTCGCATCCAAATTGTTAATGTATCGATAGCGATAACAGTAATATTGACATATATATTAATGCTATTTAAATATATATGTCATATGTTATGTCATATGATAAATATTTTGCTATGATGAGCATCATTATATATTAAAACAAAATTGAATTGGATTAAATTCTTTTAAACAAATATAAATATTAATATGAATAATTTTAATAATCAAGAACTACAATATAATATTATATTATTTTAATATAATAATAAATTGTGTAAAACTAAAAATAAAGAAATTTACACACAATAATATTATTATCTGTAAAACTCAATAATTATATTTACTTATGTTTTTCGTACAAAAATAAAAAGTAATTTACTTTTTAATACCGGAAATAAATCTCCACAATTCAAAGCGCAAAAAGAAAAAAAACTCATAATTATTTACACATTGGTTGCAGCTGGTGTTATGATATCGCTCATTTTTTCGCAACAATTTCCTTTTTACAACTCGCACAGGCTTCCCGGTGAAATGTTTATTAAAACGAAAGTGCATTTTAACGCCTATTTAGCACGCAGTTTAAAACTTGATACATTCAGTGTAAAGTAAGTGTTCATAAAACAAAGCAGAAAAAAATCAGTCGAACCCTCGGCAGCATTATAAAATGCAGATGCGACGGGATTCAGGCATGGCACCTCAAAAAATAACGCTACGTCTCATAAGTCATAACTAATTATAGTAGCTGAAGTTTAATATCAATGAAATTATGAAAAAATGCCACTAAAAACATGTAAGCAAAGAACGACGTTGCAAAAAGAAAATAAATGTAATAAAAGACCAAATTCGAAAATGACGAGATAACCAGATTTATGATAAGAGACGGGTTTGTTTCGTATAACTGGATCGTAACCATAAACGGGCATATTTTATCACGATTCACTATCATCTCTGTCTCCAAATCGCAAATCGTTTCATATTATCTGTATGTGTAAACAACATTACACTGAATGATTGGAAGTAAATCTTGTATGAATATAGACAATATCACGTTCAATCAAAATTTTAATTGTTGTAGTCGTTATTTGAGTCATTTGCAAAAATTATTACCGTATATTTACGACTTACAAAATATTTGTAAGGTTTTGAATCAATGCATTTAAATGATAATTCGTATCTATAATCATAACTTTAAATTGTATAGAATATTTCAAAGTTATTTACAGTAGTCGAATATAATATAATAGAGTTTTTCAAACATGACATTTAAAAAATGTATAAGTAAAAATAAAATAATTATATATAATTTTAAAATTTTTATTGTATCATAACAGTAGATATATTAGTTTATGACATCTTATTTTTATTTGTATATTTACAATATCAGACCAATTTAAATTAACTCAGACTATTATTCTTTTTATTATACATGCATTATTATAATTACATATAATAATAAAGTTTATATACATGTAATACCAAGAATTTTTGTCAGTTCACTTTAGCAAATGACTGAAGACCTTCAATACAAATAATAATCTACGATCGAGATCGGCATTTTATGCGTTGTGACAAATGAAAATTGTGATGCGATACATGGCTAACTGTGCGTTATCGTGATACCTCGCATTATAATTCGCGTCACGCGAATATAACGATACGCGGACACTCGTTTATCGCGCAGCCCAGTATAATCTGAAACTTTACTATTTACCCGTCGATAGTCTACGAAAATTTGTTTTCACGAACGATATTACTTTTTATCCAATTTCCTTTAGTTGGCGTGTTTCAATATACGTAGATAAATAAACAGAAATTTCTTTTTAATAAAATTACGTTGAACATAAATTAAGGTAAAGTTATTTTTCATCAACAGCAAAGATGAGTACAAATTTGTTCGAATTTTTCGTTTTAAATGAGATTTATTATATAATATTTGAAATCAATTACGTTTCGTTCGTCGCTTTAATGTAGTTTCAAAATAACTTAATGTTATGTAATGCAACAAATCTGCACAACTCAAAAAGCTTTTGATCTTGTCGAATTCAGAATAATTATAAATGCAATACTGTAGATACTATTGATGTTCGATAAATCTTGTTTAGACAACATCACATACAACAGGTTGCAAGAACGAAACTCGAGAAAGTGATCAAAACTAGTACTGTGCGGTCAAGTACGAGTTGAAAGTAATTTACTTACGCATTGAAAATGCATATATATTCACGAATGCACTAGTGTGCAATATTTATCATATGTAAATTTGTTTAACGTTCAGTGCAATCAAAATGTAAATAAATGTTAACAATTAATTTGACCGATTATCGCTACGAGAAAAACACCATCGTTATCTACTTCATATTAGGAATTATTCTAATCACGGGCAGTTTCAAGAAAACTACAAGTATTATCGCAGAGAAAGTTGTTATACTAAAAGTTAATCTTCAATTAAGGATCATTTTTGCAATAAAAATGTTGTATATTTTATACACGCTCAATAAATTTATAATAAATTCGATGAAAGTGGTGTTTGTTGTTAAAAACTTTATTTATTGCATATGATTATGTGTGTCATGAGTGTAGTTTTACTAGTGACTTAGAATGGATGTTCATTGAAATTTCAAATAGACGAAAGTAGTTTTCTATGATGAAAATGATATGTTTTTTGTAGTTTGCAGTAGAGATGAAGATATATTTAATATTTTCTTTTTCTCATATTTTTACAAATATGTCCGAATATCTTCTTGAAATATAATATAATATGTAATATATATAAAACATGTAAATAAGTTTTTTTTTTTTTTTATTATTAAATAACTTTTCTTTTTTCTATATTTATGTATAAAACTGCAAGGAAATGATGAGTTATTCATAATTTATTTTGCTTCCTTTTTTTATTTGTTTACTTCAAACAATTTTTCATCAAAAGTTTATGACATAATTTTACATTTCTTTAAACAAGAAAATTTATTAAAAAGTTTATTAATGTACTTTTTCTTTATTAACAAGTAACATTTTATGAAGCCCGTAAAGCGTTTGATGAACAGTTTTCTTTTGCGTGCATAAATAAAACACAGGTTAATATGAAGTTAACTGCCCTTAATTTTTCATGTTGTATGATTACTTTAGATAACATATTGAATTAATTACATTCATTGATCTTAACCCTTGTTACAATGTGTTAAATTCGAAAATAAAACAAGTCAGCAAGTTAAAGAACCAATATGTGTCGAGAGAAACAGGAGATAATATTAATTAAAATCTCGTTTGCCCATTAATATTTTTAGTTTAACGAAGAAATTAATCATATCTGAATACCTGATCAAATTAAGCAGCGACCTTTCCATTGTACTTAGTTGATCCTGGTTTGCCGTCGAGGTCAGCTCACAGATGAGTTTGGGCAAACATGCAGTCTTGATTGTTTCCAATGTCTTTTCTCTTCGCAAAATGACTGTAGAAATTTGAAATACGAACAGAAATTTAACAATTAGTCTCAATGATTGTTTCAATTTGCTTATTTGCAATACTCTCGACACATAAAGTGCAATATTGAAAACTATCTAATATAAGTAGTTTTTTTTAGCGTTGTTGGTGTCTAAAGCTTCGTCACAGGTCTCGTTGGAGTCGTCTGTAAAAATATCGTCACTAAAGTAATTCTGAACATTCAGCTGCTACATTTACTTATTTATTATGTTTTATTATGAAATCAATTATTTGTGTAGAAATACAAATAGATGGATTAATGAATGGAATAAATTTATGTCATGAAGAACTTTCATGCAAATTTATATTACCTGATGGAAGAGCACTATTATACATTTTGTACTGAAAAATTGGAAAAATTATTTAATTAATCAACCAACAAGAACGAATAACTGTTTCAGTTTGAATCATTATTATGAACAAATAAAACAAAAATATCATTATCAAAATCAAAGATTTATTCAAAAAGTATTATTTACTTAATTTTTAAATTTTTTTCAATTTTTTACTGTAGTACGACAATTTAAAGTTTTCATATATTATTAATGGAAATTGTAAAATGTTCTAGATTTCACCAGTAGCTAGAAGCGTTGTTTTTCTCTTTTAGGGTATCAGTATGAAGTTTCTAATTCAATCTGATATGAGAAATTTTAACGATGAACTGAGAATTTTTAATATTATGTTAATATTAATTCAAAAAGTAAATGTAGAAGATATAATAAAATTTACACGTATATAAGTAATACAGAATATTTTACTGTTGAGACAGTATTTGAACTGTGTAAGACAAAAACAAAAGAAATTAATTTTTTTTTCTATCTAAAGTGTTCGTTTACATCATAATAATCCTTGACAAAAAAGTATTTTAGTTTATTGTCTTGTACAGATCGAATACTGTCTCAACAGGAAAAATGTTTGTATTATTTGTCTACGTGTAGTATACATTCTTCATAAAATCTGGGCAAAAAATGATTAAATACGATGCACAAATTGTTGAGAGCTGTTATAAGTGCAAATGTACAAAATACTCCTTATTTAAATATACGTCATTAACTATTTAAATATGTAATAAAACATATTTAAATAGTTAATGATGCAATTAATATGCAATTAACATATTATTAAGCGATTTTATATGTAAATGAAATTACATTATTCAAAACAAAAATCTATAGACTAAGCGTCATTAAAACTAAGTGCTAATATATTAAATTACGTTATCATTTACAATATTCCGTGATATTTTTTTCGACAAAAAAGAATCAAAAATTGATAAGAACTGAGTTCAGAATGTTATAAAAGATATTTAGATAAAATGATATACGTCCCTTTTATAATTATTTATCCAATTATATATATTTCAATTTTTCAAATTTCGGTTATTATTCAAAAGTCTAAATACAAGAAAAATCTACATCATTCACACTAAACCAAATATTCCAAATTTTAAATTAATATACACAAAAACCTAATCAATCAAACTATTTTTGACAATTATTTTTATAAGTGGGTTAGTATAACTTTTTACTTTATTTCACACAATTTGTTTTATATAAATGGCTACTATTGAGCCCTACGCTACTGCCAAAATAGAATTTAATTTAATCTCTTCTACATGAATTTTTTTTGGTTATGCTTTTATGTAAATGTATTAATTCAAAAGATCTATCTTTATTATTTTTCTAAATTATCTCAGTCAAATTAAAACCAACTTTAAACGTAACTATAGATCCTGTGTTTTACTGTTAGTCATTAATCATCAAAAGACTATTCATGTAACAAGTTTTTCATGAGTAAGAATCAACAATACGGCACAAGCAAACTCAGCTTATAGTAAATATATTTCAAGTTATCATCGACGTGCACGCTATTCAAGAATCAATTGAGAAGAAATCAAGCGATAACCAAAAAAATCCAAAGCTAAGGCAAAGTTAAAGCCTACTTTAGCAAAGCAATAAATTTAATGAAACGAATGATGTCGTGAAATACCACTCTCATCCTCGAAAACAAGCTTATCCGACATGAATTTGTCGGTTCCTTGGTCATCCCTCGCTGGCCCTTGCAATCGTTTGCTGCTAACTGTCTCGTTTCTTCCATGAACGTTGCCGAAAATAGCCGATATCACCGTGGTATAATCACCGGCAAACACCAAGAACATCCCAAGAAATATGACCAGTCGCACCGTACTAGTGTCCATTGCCATATCGAAGTTTGATAATCAATAACCACAACGGCGCAAATCTTCACTTTTCGTATTATATGCGTATATAGATATACGTTACACAAGGTAATAGACTCACAGTCTGAACAACGTTCCAAAATAACTATCTCACCTATAAAGCGGTAATGGTGAGAATTTGGTTCGTGCGATGCGACGGTCTATTAAGTGCACCTGATACAATAATGACATTAATATTATTAGTATTATTATTTTCACGTTTATTATTCTTGTCATTATTGATGTTAATTATGATAAGAACACACTGACAATGACTAGAGCACGTACTTTACGGGCAATAGGAATTTCGCAAAGACAAGCATTAGCGACGCCTCGACTCTGATATGCGTATACACCGAACGTTATATGAAAATATCATATATCCATTAATGGAAGACGAAAAAAGAAGAACGAGAATTCTGGATACATTACAAACTTGGTTTCTGGGTATCAGATAGCAATTATCCGTCGCTTCTTTTATTATTGTTAGTTTTTAAAAGGAAAAAATAAGTATCCAATATTTTGTTGTGCATCTGGAAATTTAATATATTGCAGTATCTTGCGAAAATAAAAGTATAATAAATGCACAATGATATGTTTTCAGAGAAAAAATGGAGCGTAGAATATTGTATTTCTATGGTGTCCTTTCGTATGACAGTTAAAGCTAAAGATCTGATTATTCATGCGTCGAACAATTGACATGATTAGAACAGTCAATTAAATGTAAATTTAAATTATTATTTTTCTATATTTAACTGATTTTATACTGTTCATTCAGTGAGTTCAATGATTGTGTCTTTAATTGAAATCAGTAAAGCTTTCTTAGAAACTAAATAATAAATATGATATAAAGATTTATGCATTAAAGTCAATTATTTTACAATGTCCTTTTAAATCTAGGATCTTTACTTTAGGATCTCAAAAAAGCAATAACTTTTATAATAACAAAACTCCTAAAATTAAAAGGGAAATGAAATAGTAATGCTTCTACATTAGAATATTTTTTGCTTATAAGTTTTTTGTTCGTACCTTAAATATTTTTCAGATAATCAAAATCATTTCATGCGGAAAGGATTTCAAGTTCGCATAATGTAATTTTACAGAAAAAATGGGAATAATTATATACACTCAGATTATGTAAAGTGAAAAATGTAACCAACAGTTTTTTGTTAGAAATTACACAATTCTAAATTTCTTTATCTGAAAGTGAGAAAAGTATTTTTGTCTTTGATTATAAATCGAAAATTTATAAAATACTAATTACCTATTACCCATTTTGAAACAAAAATGCAGCACTGTTAAAATTCACGATATAGATTTTTTTTAGTTCGACATATTTACAATTATCCTATTATTAACTTTTTAAACTTAAAATTCAAAACTAAACTACTACACATAGTTAATTCGCAAAACTTTAACACACTATAAAATCTCGGTCACCAAAGTTCAACATATTTTGTAATTTTTACAGGAAGGATGGAAGTGCAATAACGCGATATACATTCCCGAATACTTGTGAGTTTCGAATCAATTCAAAGCGAAGAGTCGATCGTATTCGCACAGTATCACTCTCACTCTCGCGTTCGCTCTCATTTTACTTCCACTTTCATCGAATCCCTCCACTCTTTGTCTCTTGAACTCAAAGAAGTCTAACTCTCACTAATGTTGTTAAATTACCAGAAATGTGATTATTTAATTTTATGTTCCGAAATGTTGATCAACTTGAATGAAATTTAAAACAAAAAGAAATTAATTAAACATTAATAAAACATGTATTATTATTCATTGATATTACTATTATTATTTGTGAATAATTTATTCGCTTATTATATTAATGTATTTATAATTCAAAATGTTGAATAAAAAATCAGTATTCGAAATGTCAATGAAAACGTATATAGAACGTTAACAGTTAAACGCAAAATGCGTTCTATTTAAAATGTAATTACTCTCTAGAAATTGATTTACTAACTCGAAATGTTATCAATGCAATGTATTTTTAATTTCATATGACTTGCATATGACAAGCAGATTTATCTGAATGTTAAATCTGAACTATATATAAAGATCCAAAGCAACTTTAGTTTTTATCATTTATTCTAGTGCGTAATTGCGACTACAAATAAATTTCTTTGTGAAACTCTTCTTGCAAAAATGTCAAACTAAAAAAACGTATTAACCATTTAAAAACATATATATAACTCACAAAAACAACATTTTCATATTCAAATAAATTTAAATACAATTATGAATGTTTGAAAAAGAAAAAAAAACATGATAAAATGATGTTTTTATAAAAGATGAAAATGCCTTGCAATATATTTAAACGTTATTTTATTCGCCATACCTTTACTGCTCAAGAATCCTTTACTCTGACACAATCACTTTCGATTAATATTTAAAAGACTGGATTGAAACTCTTATGTTCACATTTCTAATATCGATATACATATGATTTAATTTAATTTTGGTAATGCATAATTGCAATTTTGAACTATATTTAATATATTAACATTACAGTTTAAAGTTCTTTGACGATGCACTGCCCGTTGTGTTTGGAAACCGAGAAATGACTGCGAATAACTTGAAGCCACGAGTTGGCGGCAAACGATATAGCGTAACGAGTTGTCAGTGAAAGTTAGATGTTTGTGCAGGCATATAACAGACTTGCGGAACGATTCGCGCGCAGAGAACATTTTTAGTGCAGTTTATCAGGATCAATTTTTAAATTAAACAATCTTCGGGCTTAATTGATATGTAGATATATGACGTTTATGGTATTTTTCATTTATCAAACTTTTATTTAAATTGTATACATTTAATTTTTATAGTGAGATTTTATACAAAATATATACTATGATTAAAGAAAAAGTTTATAATAGCTAGAAAAAGTTTATTTTCCTGTAAGCTGGAATTTAATTTTTATTAAATTGTTGTACGTTGAAAGTGAAGTGAACTTTTACAAGTCTGATCACATGTTCACCTTGAATTCGCTTGTTACATTTTTTTATATCACGACAAAGCTACGTCGGTAGCATGCATCATTTTTGCATCTCTTTTCGTCGTCTGTATTTAATATTAATAATATATTTTTACTTGGAAAAAAATAATTTTGCATTAAAAAACTGTCCTAAACGATAAGTTATTTTATATGTTTATTGCAAAATAGGAATATAAACTTTTAATATCAAACATTTAATAATTATAAAAACACACTTTTGAAATATTTATTTATCTCAAAATAAATCAGTTTTCAACGTGATTTTTAACGTTAATTTCCCTTCTTTTAACATTTAATGTTCTGTGTTTCTGTAGTCGATTTTTTGTGCAAGTTTTGCAGGTGCAAATAACTGCAGGATATTTTATTTGATCCCAACTTTACCAGGAGAAAAGGAAGCAGAGATGGCAATCTGTCTGGGTGATTTTGAATATAGTCCATACTTTTGGCGCTGTGGTGGCTGCAGTATCTGAGGTGGTTGAGGTGGCGGAGATGGCTCGGGTGGAGGGAACGATGGCTCAAGTACCTTTCCGAAATTAGGGCAAAAATTATTATGGGTAGTCACGAAATATCTTAAAACTTATGTAATACTATGCATTTTTGTAAGAACATTAATACTTATCAAGATTAAAACGTAGGGTATCAATAATAAATGATGTAAAATATATGTCAAGTGGTTTTTTAAACAACGTTAGCATAAAATTGAATACTAAAAAAACATTTTCAAACCTTATTAAAAATATTGTTTTAAATGAATAAAGGTCTTAATAATTTAATAAAAAAATAATTATCTAATTAATTAATTGAAAGTAAACTCTAAATTAATCATTCCTTAACATAACTTTAATGTATGTTTGCACCTTCATATCATCGTATGATTTTGTGTTATTGGACCCTTTTGTAAATTCATCATCTGCCTCACTTATTTCAGATAACTGCTTAGCAATAACATCTTCAGTAGGCATCAACTAAAATAAATTTTGCATTATATACGTGCGAAAATATTGTTGTATGTTTACTTTGCAACATGATAATTACTTTCGCTAAAGTTTCTTCGAGTTCGTTAACCTTACTTTCTGCTAATGCAAGTTCGCCTGTCATTCTCTTAGTCTACAAATTTTCCATTATAAAATTAAGTAATGTCATCATCATTTGTTATACAATAAAAAATATCTTTTTATGTTATTACCTCACTCTCTAAATTGACCATACTGTCATTTTGTCGCTTCTTCTAAAAGGAATCATAAATATTCAGTATAATTAAAACAATAATGATGAATTAAAAAAAAAAGTATATCTTACTTCCAATATTGCATTTTCATATTCTTCTCGTTTAGTTTTTAGAAAAACTACGTCATCTAAATGCTACAAAAATTTAATATAAAAATTAATGGATTTAAAGTAAGGTTTTTCATTGCATATTTCATTTTATATTTCATCTTTAATCTTATTATATTATATGTAATATTTCTTTTAAATATAAATGTATTCAATATTTATTGTATGAAAAAATATTTCTACATAGATTCCCACACGATCGAAAATATATTTTCAAAATATATATAAAATATATTTTGCTGAAAACAATATATTTGCGGCAAGAAATGGTATAAATGACATATATCTTGTATACGTAAAACGACAAGAAATTATATATTTCTATATATTTTGAGAAATATATTTTCTTTCCTGTGGGAATTGAATCGTATGAGTTCACATGACAAGTGCAGTTTTTGAAACAGTAACATTTAACTTGAAAATGAAAACATTCAGACTTACAACTTTGTTTTTTTGGACAGTGTTCCACAACTGTTGATTCATTTCCTCGATTCGTTGTATAATCTATAAAGCAACATTAGAATTAATTGAAGAAGATACAAAACAATAATATTGCGATATATAAAGTAGTTTACCTTGTTCACATAGTAGATTCCTGCATAAAGTACGACATACGCAATAATGCAGACGTAAATATTCTCCCGAAAGTATTCAAATATGGTTGACTATTAATGATAGTTCAATATTATAAAACAGTTTTATATGATTTAATATCAACACTAATGTCATAATCACACATATTAAATAATATATCGAAATGTTAAGATATTGGATTAATTAAAAGTATTGAAAAATAATTTTATGTATGTATATTATTCCTATAATTATTCAATTAATTTATATTTCGTTCAATTAACTGATTTTGTTTTTGTCATTTAAATTTTAATTATGTTATAAAATTAAAGATAAATTACTATAGTTTTTATTTTGCATAATACATAATAAATACAAATTCAAACAAAAAATAAAGATAAAATAAAATAAAAAATGTGTTGTTTTCAGAGTAATTAAAAATACAAACTTACGGTGTCAAAACTTAAAAATCCTGAATTTTCATATTTTGAACGTTTCATACGAACCCAATAATTCTTTCTTTTTTGATACATGTTGATTACTTGTTTTACTTATAATTCATATTTCTTTAATTAGATAGAAATTACCATTAATTTTGTTTTTTATTATATTATAACCTTATTTTTGCATTTATTAAATTTTGTTGACAATTTTGTTTCAAATGACAACTTCATTGTTTAATCAATTCTTCAAACAAATTTAAATAATAACCTAATAATATAATTATTTTTACAATTTAATAACAAATTTAATATTTCTGTACAATGTAAAATTGGAATTATAAACAAACATACTGTTAATCAATAAGTATATTATTTCAATTATATTTTATGAAATAATATTTCATTTAGCAATATACTTCAATCTCTCTTATATAAACAAACATTTTAAATAGCTATTTTAATCATTTTCAAAAGAGATTAGAAAAATGTGAAAAAAATGTTGTTTTCTATTGCTTGAATTCATGTTAACTTACTCAACACCTTGTCACGTTGAATAAAGTAATAGATTCTAAATATCAATCATATTTTCATGTTATCCGCAAAAAAATTAAATTTCAAAATATTCTTTTTTTTTAATTAAAAAGTTATTTGTGAAATCTATATAGATTTTACTTAAATATAAACATAAATGTAAACACAAATATTTTGGAAAAAGACAAACTAAAAAATAGAATTCTTTTTTAAATAATCATCAATAGAACTAGGCCACATATGTGGCATAGTTTAACTGATGAAATCAATTGTCAATTGAAGTAAAAATTACTGAATGTCAAAGAAAATAGTACTAATGACTTCTTTCAGAAAATACTTAAAAGAGTATAAACCCAATGAAAATGTTATTGGATAGTGGTAAATAGTTTTAAGTTAAAGATTGAATTCAAGCTTGATTGCTTCTCGTAAAGTAATTTCAGGTTAGGTTATTACGAACGTGCGAATGACAATCTAGATGCGACAGTTTTAGCATTAAACTTTATAATTTCACGAGGTTTAATCTCTCTCTATGCAGTCATAGAGTATCTAATGATAAGGATGAAACGAAATACTATTAAGGTAAACGTGCAATAGTTCTGAGTGATCAATCTGCGACGGGTTGTGTAAAAGCATAAAGCATGCGACTAAGCTTGTGCATAATTTCAGTGCTTGACACAAGCTGAACCACAAGGTGATATATACCAAAACGAGATGATGCCTATAAAATGGCCACGTCTGTGAATATATATGTGAATAACCAAATCTTGGACTATACCGTACGATCAAGTATAAACTATAAGTTATGCAACAAGCAATGTTATAGTTCTAACTATTTTTAGTATTACTTGTGTTTCTCGACTAGCCACAATCGTATTGCTTTCACAGCAAAACTTTTCCAACGCATTTGCATACTTTTGCGGTCCTAACGATTCTGCATTATGCGCTCTTCCGTCGGTCCGAAATGAAACTTTTTATTGCATCTTGGAGAAATCTTAAAAATGAATGCGACATATAAAATGTAACTGTTTTGTTTTGACCAAAACTATATTATGCTTTTTATATTTCTCTTTTTTCACATTCTTATCACGTTTGTCAAATGAAAAAATTATGAAGAATTTACGCGTTTATGTCAGCTGTACGATTTCCTTTTTAATTTAACTTAATAATTACAAAAAACGGAGCATTTATTCAAATGAATTAAAACTATAAGCCTATATAGTTTAATAATTAATTTTACAATTTCATTCAACATTTTTTAAATGTTTACTTTCTTCGCAATTCACTGAAGAAATAAATTCGTTAAGATTTAATCCTAAAAATACTAACTCAACTTTTTTAATAGAAAGAGCAATAAGTATGTGGCTATAAATCAGGGAGCTTGTCGTATACCATATACAGAGTAGAACCAAAATAAAACGACGGAAACATTCGTCGCCTAAGGTCATGGGTCGTTCGAAGCAGTAATTAAATTAATATGTTTACGGTCTCATTTATTCTATTTTGTTATAAGATTAGAAAGAAAAATTCGAATGAAGTATCGCGGTTAAAAAAGGAAAGATATTGCGACAAAAACGGTCTTTTTATATGAGACATCAAAGTCAGTTCTGCACAGAACAAAATATTATATTGCATAGTTTACATTTCAAGAATGTATACACTCATAATAAAAATCGTATTAAATAATTATGTATATGCGCTCAAAGACAAACATTTAAGTTCCATATAAAATGTACTTCATATGAAATTTTGGCATGAGATTTTTCATAAATCAACATAATTAAGCTTTTTCAATGAGTTGAGATTTTCAAATGCAATACTTTCAATATAACCTTGTTGAAATTTTAAACTAAACGATTTTTGTTTTGTGTTCCACGTGTTCTGAAAACAATTACTGCCGGATATAATCAAAATATTCGCAAAAAGTATTATCTCTTTAAAGATTATAATCACCCTTATAAGGTTCCCCTCAATAAAATAAATAGTTCTGAATTCTTATGTTGAATAAGAAAGAAAAAATGCCCGTTATATTGATCTAATTCATTCAATCAACAATACATAAATTTGATCTCATCAAGTATTTGCAAATCAAACAACAAATGCACACCCTAAATCTCCTAAGCACATCCCTATAGAGGAATGAAAGGGGCATGCAATTGCGCGCTAAACAGATATCTCGATTAATATTCCGTATTTAAAGAATGTTAGATTAGATCGCACATTAATGTGCCAGTCTGTATACACGTACGCGTACGTGCTTCGTGCACCGAGATGGGAGGGCTGACGTGCCACTTGTCGTTTCCCATGATGCCTTGCGGGCAGGGTTGACAAACTAAATACGAAGTTATCCAAACAGACCCGGGGACAGGGTTAAATCGAGCTTTAAGCCACGACGAGGTAAGCCGTGCAACTGTGCGGATACATTTACGCAATGCAAACAGCGAATCAACTGCAAAAACATTGCGAGCCCACTTTGGATCACTTAAAGGAATCCGTGTATCGTTCGCATCGTTTTCACTTTGTGTCAACGACCACTGAAACCGATGGCTGTTTATGTAAAACAGTATTTCCAGACGAGGGGTTGACTCGCTCGACCGTATCCACTCGACGCGTCAAAAACGTCAGTTACACTTCGACGAGAGAAAAAGCGCCCGCTACTGTTTCGCCAACCCCATG
>JABFPJ010001651.1:0-24077 GCA_022817425.1 Gryon sp. ZL-2020 | reverse complement strand
TTTTTTTTTTTTTTTTTTTTTTTTTTTTTTTTTGTAAAATCCGGTTTTGTTTGAAATAAAATTGAATTGTTTTAATCAAAATATAAATTATAAACAAGTTTTTTTCTTTGATTAGATTTTCTTGAAATATTAATGAATATTAAATATTAAAAATTAATATTCTTTAAAAAATTTGTTTGTTTTGTTTGTTTCTAAATATATATGAAAAATAATCGATTTGTTTAATAATCGCCCATTTTTCATCAAAATGAATCATAAAAGGACCTTCAACTTGAACGTTTATAACTATACATTTATTTCAAAATAATGTTTTGAATTTGAAACTGACAAATAATCGTGCAACTACAAAAAGCGACATTTTTGTGGCGACTTGCCCGGATACATATACCGTACATTCCAAAGTTTTGGTGTCGCGACACACGCAAATTTGTTTGGAATTGGTGATAAATAAACAAGCAGCGAAATTGGCTTTTCCGAAATCGTCTGGCAACGCCACTGACAGATATTTGGCAACAAAACGCAAATACAACTTTCAAACTTTCGCTTAATGTGCTTTTTTAATCAAAAAATTGAAAACAAAATTTCATCTATATAACAGAAAATCATGTATATTCGTAAACTGAAGAAAACCATTTTCCAAATTAATCTTTTATATTATTTATATTATTAATTCTATACTTTTACAATTTAAACAAAAATAAACATTTAATGAATACATAATTTTTTTACTCGAATAAATAAAAACAACAAAATGCATATCAACGCGCGAAAATGCGGAAGTTAAATATCAGAATTTAACATTTTAATCTAAAATCTTGGCACGATAATCTCAATTAAGATGGCGTCGAGTTGTAAACGTCCATGTCCATCTTCGGATGGACAAATGAAATATTCTCGTCAAAGTACATCAAAGATTAGTATTAAATCCTGCATGTCGTAACATCAAGAATCTCGCACTTTTATATTCAAGTAAACAAATCCACCCAGCTGGCAGGATCTTCTTCTTTCGTATGGATCTCTGCCAGCAAGATCCTGCTAATTTTAAGCGGGTGTTCTAAAGATATCAGACTTCCAAATCCGATGAAAATATACTCAACCTTAGATTTGATAATCTTTTGACAAAAAATCTTGAATTTTTTCTTGAAATTATTTTTTCAACTGAATATAAACAAATTCCCGCCATTTCTTAGCATCTTTCTTTTAGTCTTAGTATATAATTCGAATGTTCCAACGAAACCGCCTGATCAATAAAATTATAACTACAATAGGATAAAAATACATCGTAGTTTCAAAAGTACGAAACGAAAATGTGAATACAATGTAGACTGATTATAGAACAGAGTAAAGTAGATTAGATATTGTTCAAGTGTTTAAAAAGTTGTACAGCAAAAAGTGTGCCTTTTATAAATTATTCGCGATTTGAATGCAATGTTGTCATTTATACACGTACATATACTTAATTTTTTTTTTCTTACTGCATAATTTAAATCCAGGTTTTTTATATTAAATGACAATAAAATACTACATTTTTCAATCAATTTTACATTTATTTTTACATTTTTGATCGTCATTAAGTTTTAAGAATTAAAAAAAAGTGGATTTTAAAATGTACATTTTTGTGGTTGGAAAAATCATCAAAATGAAATGGCAGAGGAGCTGCAAAGTCACGTCAAGCATGCTAATCCTGGAACGACAATCCAATTAAGTAAATTAATTATCAGCAGACACAGGCAGAGCTATTAATAACAACTGGTGGCTGAGTTAATGATTTATTTCACCTCATCTCCAGAACACGCTAATAACCCAAACCAATAATGCAGCAAAGTTAGCCTCTGGGAACATCAAGTACAATCGAATCAAAATTGATTATTTTGTCACTGCTCTGCCGACTTAATCGATTTATACATGGAATAATATATTTGTTTATATTTGAGGTGATTAAATAATCAATTAATCGATCAAATTTGCAATTAGAATTTATTGATTATTCGTGGTAAATTATTCGACTAATTTTTAATATATTTTTAAGTTAAGTAATTAAAGTGATGAAATTGAAAATTATAAAGAAAACAAACAAAACGAAAAAAGAATAAAAATAAACAAAACAAATAAAAATTCAAAACAAACAAAACAGAGTTACTTTGGTGTGTTTATTTGATTATAATTACAAAATGTCAAAAATATATATTAGATAATCGAATGAAATAATATAATATAAAAATATATTAATTAATAAATGATAATAAATATTATTAACTAATTAACTAAAAAATTTTCATTAATTAAATTATCATAAAAATTAACATAGAAATCTTGTTTTAAGTTAAATCTGATACCGCGTGCGCAGCTATGTATTCGCGCATGCGCATATTCATTGTCTTCCTCCGATGCACTTTTGCATAAACATTAATTATGAAAAATAATAATTTGAAGGTCAAACAATGACTTTTTTAACAACGATGAAATATTTCATACAAAAAAAATAACAAAACTTCAAAAAACAATAAAAAGGTCATCAAGAAGAACTCGAAAAACAAAATATCCCTAGAAAATAACACAACTCTTGGCAGAAGATGGCGCTGTTATCATCGATGAAAAAGTGTAAACAAAACTTGGGTATCTGCGTTGAGACGATTGCTCTAAGCTCGTAATAATAAAGTTTCGTAGACATTTTCGAAATTGATGTAATTATTAATAATACTTCACTGTAAATAGAGTGACAATGAACAAGACGTATTTTTTATTTTTTACATGAGCAAGTCAACCCCGAAGTGTTATACGACGAACAATTGTAAATATAACCTTAGGAATTATTTTACAAGCAAAATTGTCATTGTAAGTACAAAACTTGGCTGTAACGAACTGAGCAACATTTGTTGTCAATAAAAAAAAAAACAAAAAAAAAACAAAACAAAACAAAAAGACCCTAAAAACTGAATTAATTGGCATGATTTTAATCGTAAACAGTCGGTAACTTTTACAGTTACAATTTTTACATCAACTTGCTTCGACGATTTGCAATCAAATAGGTTAACTATCTCATTTCAGAGCACACGTACACAATGACAATAATTAAAGTTAAACAATTCGAATGATATTGAACGTCAAGATTTGGCTTATTCTTATTGAAATAATGACTTTAGGCTCGTAATGAAAGACAAACTGAAGTTTATCTTGGTTCTTGTGTCGTCTTTAGTAGCTCATGGTCTTTGCTTGCGACAGCAATGATTGATCATTATTTCTGTCCAGCATTAAGACTGTGTTATGACAATTGAACGACATCGACAGTCAGTTTCCACGAAGCTTTGTGTCTTTAATAATAATAATCACAAAAATCACTAATTCGCGTCGCATTATTGCAGATAATATAGGAACAGACCTAAAACTGCTAACATCAATGCAAATGTCCAGTTGTTATTAAACATAATTTTATGTTATAAAAACCAATTGGACTTTGAGTTCATTGGTGAAAGTGGTGTGGTCCCGCAACTGGCTCGTGATCGAATAATTGCCAATTTCATTGTTAAGTCAATCATCAGTCAATTTCAAAAAACGCAAATTACATTTTAATAGAAAAAAAAAACATTCATTTGGATTCATTTATTATTCAATATTACACTTTTGTTTTAAGGGAACTCTCCACGAAAAAAGCGATTTTCGTCAATTTAGAAAACTAAAAAAAATTAATTGTTTATAAATGATTAACAAGAAATTGTTAAAAAGATTATTATTTTTTAAAAGATTATGAACCCGTAAATTACAATGAGTTTTATTGCACTTTTTTTATTGCATCATTTTAAAAAAAGCCAAACAAATTTTTTTTTATTTTTGCGTGGAGAACCCTTAAGTAGATACAAGAAATGTATCATTTTTCGAATAGTTTCGATAACAGTAACTTTGTGTAGGAAATATTGATTTTGTTTGCACATAATCACACGTTAGAAATTAAAACTATGGTGACTGCAAATGTGTTTAAAGTAGTCAATAATCACATTTGATATACTTCACTGTTGCTTTACATTATTTTTTGACTATAAATATAATCGTACAATTAATATCTACATTTAATTTGCATTATAGTCATGAGCATTGGACATAACACATTGAACGTTTACAAAATTGAAGTTTTAATTTTAGAATAAATGCACATAAGAGCTAATGACTCTTGAGTTTTTTTCTTTTCTTTGCTGTAAAGAAGAATAAGCAGTTACGATAATTATCTTACTCCAGTCAATTTGCTCAATATGAAACTTATAATAAAATGTTTAAAGAGCAACGAACTCTCTTTGACTGGTTTATTTTAAATTCTGGCTTTATTTTTGAAAATGGAATTTACTTTTCGTAAAAGCAAAATTTGTTTTAACTTTTGTACATTTTTAAAATATTTTTCTTCTTTTATAGAATAAGTAATTTTAGATCTGCATGGGTTTCAAGTACATACTTTTTCATAATTACAGGTTTTATAACTATACATAACTACTTAGTATTGAGATACAATTAATTCTAATATAAACGTCTTAAACAGTCAGTATGAAGCGTGCAACCGAGGAGAATAAGTCGTGCTCGTCGAAGATCCCAAGACTGGATATGGTGAACAATTTGGAAGGTCAGCTCAACCAAATGGACACGCAGCATAGTTCAAATAGCTCTGAGGAGCCGAGTGAGAATAATTTTGTGGAAAACACCTCCGAGTCAATTCAAAGACAGAATTTTGCAGTCAATAATGGCAGTAATCACGAACAAGTAGACCAAAGTCATAACAAAAGTAACGAACAAAGTAATATTAATGACGACTCGGACGATGACTCGGATATGGAAAATATGAATTATAATAATATGAACAACGTGTCCGACGATTTGAGACAATTTGATGTTTTGGATGACTTAGATCGACATCAGAATCAAAATGATAGTGACAACGACTCGAATTCCAATATGAGCACTGACTCGGATGTGCCGGATGAAGAAATTGAGGCTATGCTAGAAGAGAGTATGTCTTATATATTTTTTTTATTTATTTAATTAAGGAAGGACTATCATGAAATGACGTTTCTTAGGATTTCTTTTAAAAAAATATGCGATTTAATTTAAGTATTTTATGTTAATTCCAAACATAAGAAATTTTAAAACAAAAATACATATGACTTCATATATGATACAATATACTTCACGATAGTCCTACCTCAATATATTTGTTATAATTATTACTTATGTATATATCATTAGGTTTATCGGAGGAATATAAAAGGAAACGAAAGGATAAGGATTCTTCAGTTCCTTATGAAGAAAAAGAAAAACTAGTCCTTGATGGTAAGTTGTTGAATAAAAAAATCAATAATAAATGAAATGTATAAAAATACGTTGAAAATGTAATGTTTCAATTAAATATTTACATAAAAATGTATGGATTTTACAGAAATTGGTCACAATCATTTTGACGTACTTCCCGAAGGTTGGGTCCAAGTAACGCACAACAGTGGCATGCCACTTTATCTTCATAAGAATACTCGCGTCTGTACATTATCTAAGCCATACTTCTTAGGACCTGGAAGTGTACGTAAGCATGAAGTTCCTGTAAGTGCAATTCCCTGTTTACAATACAGACGAGCATTGCGCGAGGAGGCGGAGGAGAAACAGAGGAACAAAGAACGAGTGCCAATTGATGAGAATCTGCCAAGTGCAAAAATCGAGACTATCCAAGAAAATCGAGCTGCACATTCCTTAGATAGCGATCAACTGCGAGAATATTGTTCATCACTATTTCGTTTTAAGTCTATTAAAGTCATGCGTTTTCAGTAAGTTCATTTCATTTCAAATTCTACCGAAAAAGATTCCATGTCGAATTAAGAAAAAAAAAAAAAAAAGATTCTATTTGAGTTTGTCTCCCACAAAACCATAGGAAAGGAATAATAAAAAAATTTAATTTGTTTAACATAGATCGTGGTCAGCTAGACGAAAATTTACTAAGAATAAAAAGCGCAATAAGCAACTCGAACGTCCCACACTGCCGGATGGAACAAAGTTGATTACGTTTCCAATAAACAGCGGCACAACTTCCGGTTGCGGAAGTGGACAAGAAGATGGTGGCAATAATCGACCACCCAAGCATTGGATTATGAATCCATCCGGTAAAAGTTATGTTTGCATACTCCATGAGTATGTTCAGCATGCACTGAAGAAACAACCCACGTACAAGTTCAAAGAATTAGGTATCATGGATTTTATATATATATATCCATATTTATACATATTTATACTTAAATTGTTATTTAAAAATTTGCAAAAATAATACAAAAATGGGTATTGGCTTTTATTTGCAGAAAACGCAGCAACGCCATATTCCGCGATAGTTTGTATTAACGACATTGAATATGGCAATGGTTTTGGAAGCAGTAAAAAGCAAGCGAAAGCAAACGCCGCGCGCAAAACGCTCGAAGTTTTGATTCCCCAAATGAAAGACAAGATATCGGGCGACGCGAACGGTGACGTTAGCGGCTCCGATCGCACGATTAAGGCTTCAAAAAGCAATAACGACGCCGATTTGTCGTTCTTTGATGACATTTCCATAACGGATCCACGAGTTGCGGAATTTTGCGCCAAAACAACGGAACCATCGCCACATGCAATATTAATTACATGTCTACAAAGAAATTTTGGCCTTGGAGATATGCATATCAATTATTCGGTCAACACACTGAAGCATCAACGAAATGAATTTACAATGCGCGCTGGAAAACACGAGGCTACCGTTGTAAGTTATCAAAACACTTACTTCTTACTATCAATTATTCATTTAATTGTATTTTTATAGCCTAACATTTTATTGGCTTGGAATTTTAATTGAATATTGATTCAATACAACTGAAATGATATAAATCAACATTAATTAAGGAGACATCTCAGTGAAAAATAGTCAAAATCGATGAAAAAATTAAAAAATTTTAACATATAAACAAACACAAAATATAACATATAAAATTATGTGTTATATTTTAGAGCTTAAATGAACATTTTATTCATTTTGTCGCTTACTTTTATAGATATGCCGAAATAAAAAGGATGGAAAACAGCGAGCAGCACAAGCAATTTTACAAAGATTACATCCTCATATTACATCATGGGGATCGTTGTTAAGACTGTACGGTTCGCGCAGTGTCAAAACGTTCAAAGAGAAAAAACAATTAGAACAAGAAATTACGTTGCTCCAAGGAAAAGCGGCTGTGAATCAACCAAATCATGCCATTTTAAGTAAACTAAGACAAGAGATGCAAAAACTCTCCGAACAGCAACAAGCTTTACAACCAATTGGCAAATTTATTTCGCCAGATTTACCAACTGGTTCAGCTGCGAATTTAAATAATGTTGATATTTAAAATCTACCAAACGTTTCATCTAATTTTAGTGAGTCGACTAATTTGGAGTATAATTTGCAAAATTTACTTCTTAAATATTCGAATTGTGATTTTTACTGTGAAATTTAATTCAAATCAATGAAATTTCATTTGAACATTAAAACAAAAATGAATCGTTCATTATGGTTACGGTCATTGAGAAAGACGGTACTTATTTTCATCCGTATTTGATCAATTTAATTTTAAACTCTATATGTGATCCATTTCACACTATGCTTGTGTTCAAGAACATTTTGTATATAATAAATAAATTTGATAGAATCGTCTAAACAATTGAAGTTAATTTGTTATTCCTAAAAATGATTTTTTAAATATAATATACATGAATAATAATTGCAACTACTAAATCCTTAAAATGTATTTTTCTAAGAAACACAATGATATGAGAACAATTATTACTACTGTAATTAAGATTATACATCGTCGATAAGATGTGTTTTATTAAAATATACTCAGCTTCTTTTTCGATCCTGACTTATCTCAACTCTAAGTCTTATTTATCAATGCTTAATTTGCATTTACATTTTGATGAATCGAAATTTGACTTGTGCATATTATGTCACCGAAGATATCCTAATTAGTGTTGAAATATCTGACTTTAATGATTATGATGTGATTACCTAACAACAGCAGCTAACAGAAACTAAACAAACTCATTAAATTCGTGTAATTTTAATATTTCTATTTAAATAATGTCGTAAATTTAAGTTCATCGGTGTTTCGGAAATTTCCTCTCAAACACTACATTTTTTGGTTGTACATACATACAATATATTACATATATGAATATAAATTAAACATTTTTAAACATTTAATATAAATATTAATTACATAAAAAAATTTGTTAATTTAGATTTTAGATTGAAAGTTTTGTTAGTTTTGTTAGTTTGTCTATTTAAGTCTTATAAATTAAAGCGGGATATCCGTCGTAAATAACTCTGTCGCTATAAGTTTCGCTACTTTTAACAAAATAGACCAACTTTTCATCCCCAAATGATAGCTGACATTCTTTAAATGGTCGGACAAAGTAGCAAACCGTAACTAAAGCCATTTCTAATTCCGGAGAAATACCAACTAACATTGGTCTATTAATTTCGATTGCCATTAAAGCTTTAACTCCCTGTTTGGATAACGAAACAACATATTATTAATAATGAATTAAAATTAAATAAATTAATTACAAATTAATTTCTTTCTTTAAACAAAATGTTAAGTACTCACATCGGCTATATCTTGGAATCTCGTGATATTGTAACGTTTCATAGTCATTTTTATTTTCGGATTATCATAGACAATAAGTTTTCGTTCCTTAAAATACTTGTCCTGATAAAACTTGGGTTCCTGCAAAATAATACGCTGAAAGGCATTGCGTTCTTTGTCGTTGAAACCTCCACGGATGATAGTAAACCAAAGTCGTTGAATAACTTCCTTCTGACGATGACATTCGTTTGGCATAAGATTTTTGTCGGCTAAATACTTTAAAGCCGAACGGAAAATTTGGTTCTTTAAGAGGCACTCGATAAACGTATCTTTGACCATTTCGTATGGCTGAATGACGAAATTATCGAAGTCAAATTTATACAATGAGTACATCTTATTTGTTAGATAAAGTAACGGAAAACCATGTTGTCTAGATAAAAGAGTAAGTTGAAGCAGTAATTAATTAAGGATTTAATTAAATTCAAATTTAATCATTATGAATTTATGAAGCCGACTTTTTGCTTCTTTTAGTAAGGTAATTTACCTGTCATTAATTTTTCCTGAAAGCATATTCTCGTAATCTTTATAATTTTGTTTATAGAGACTCGTGAATAATGATTCTAATTCCTCGTCAACTGAGATATAGAATTAATTAATTAAGTAGATTAATTAAATTATATTTATGAAATAAGTTTTATTATCATTCGCACATACCTGATTTTGATTTCTTAACTTTTAGGAGATCTTTTTCTTCACTCGAGCAGCATCCAAAGATGCAAGAACTTGATTCTGAAAAATTGGAGAACAATAATAATAAAAATTAATTAAAAAATGAAATGACAGATTAATTATTATATATAATTATAAATAAATACATAAATAAATATATAATATTACAAAATATATAATTAATCAAGTAAAAACAATGAATAATATTAATTTTGAAAAATAATTATAAAAATTGTACTTACTAGTACAGAGTACTTGTGGAATAAATAACGTAATACACACAATGATCGCTAAATTCATTTTGGACAAATTAATTACGTTCATGTCTTACTTTGAAAACTAATAAGAAACTACCATCTTCCTGAAATTGCTTTTTTAAACCCTTTTTATTCTGTGATAAACACATTCGACAAGAATAATTTTATCTCATAAATTTGAATTTTTCGTTTAGAATATTAACAAAACAACAATATTGAATTGATGAATGAATAAATGAAAAAAGGTGATAAGAAATTTATCAGTATTCTTTTCTTTTAAGAAGAACTTAACAAAAGAACTTTATTTAATAATGAAGTAAATGAATTGCAAAATCATATTCTAAAACGTGGACATTTGTCGAGTTTTTCATTTCATTTTTTTAATTTTCAATTTTTTATGAATTTGTATGATTCGATCATGAATTCATCCTAAAAATATTAAGTGGAATTAAAAAATAGCATTTGTTTGTATTTGAAAAGAGACACGGTAGTGTTGGCCGCACAAAAAACGTTCGTTTTTTTTTGTACTTGGTCAGAGACACTACCGTGTCTCTTGATAAATAATAATATGTTTAATTACATTACATTACATTCACTTTATTTTATTTTACTGCATATTTTGGTTTTATAAGATTTTTTTTATTTATTATGTATATTTATATTATTAAATATAATCACTTTCAATTAACAGTTTCGTTTTACATTTAAAATTTGGCGCTAAAATGCCGAGTTCATAGGATCTTATTCTTATACAACGCTACCTGCCTCAGATAGCGTCGTGTGTTAGTTCCATATCTCATCTTTATCATAAAAGATCCGTAACTGTATATATTTTTATTTCATGACATAATATTAAATGTAAATAAAACCAAGTCAAAACAATTGTATGAATTGTTGTGTATTTATTATTACAAAAAAGTACTTCAGTTATTATAGTTTAATTTGTAATATAAAATGAGTGCGAATGCAAAACGAACTATTTATGTCGGTAAGTATTTTCACATTATTCCGTAATAAAATTCTATTTTTTTAATACAAAAATTAATATACCTAAACTGTATACAAAATGTAATGATATTTGTTAAATGTATTATTTATATTTCATAAAATCAACTAATTTTATAGGTGGTTTATCCGAGGAGGTGGATGAAAAAATTTTACACGCAGCTTTTATTCCATTTGGTGAAATCATTGACGTACAAATTCCCCTTGATTATGAATCCGAGAAGCACCGAGGATTTGCTTTTATTGAATTTGAGGCTGCAGAAGATGCTGCAGATGCGATAGATAATATGGTGAAAATTATTATACAATACAATATTTATTAAAAGTTTTGATTTTAAGTTAAAAGCAACGATTTGTCATTTTTATAGAACGATTCCGAATTATTCGGAAGAACCATTAGAGTAAACATAGCGAAACCACAGAAAATCAAGGAAGGTTCTTCGAAACCGGTCTGGGCAGACGATACTTGGTTACAGGAACATGCAGGAGAAACGCTAAAAAACGATGGCGAAACCGCGGTTGAAGAATTGAACAAACCAAAGAAAGGAAAACAAAATCCACAAGTTTACTTTGATATAAGCGTAGGAAAGCAGGAGATTGGAAGGATCATTATGATGTTAAGAGCAGATATTGTTCCAAAAACTGCCGAGAATTTCCGCTGTCTTTGCACACATGAAAAAGGTTACGGTTATCAGGGCAGCACTTTTCATCGGATTATTCCCGAATTTGTATGAATTAATTTTCATTTTTATTTGAAGAAATAAATAATAAATAAGACAAAATATTCGGTAATTAATGACTTTGTAAATTTACTTTAGATGTGTCAAGGTGGAGATTTTACGAATCACAATGGTACGGGTGGAAAATCCATTTACGGTAAGAAATTTGACGATGAAAATTTCGAACTCAAACATACTGGGCCGGGAACGCTGTCGATGGCCAACAGTGGGCCCAATTCAAATGGATCGCAATTTTTTCTCACAACTGCGCGCACAGAATGGTTGGACAATAAGCATGTTGTTTTTGGACATGTGATCAGTGGATTAGACGTGGTGAAGAAAGTTGAAAAGTTCGGTACGAAAGGTGGCACACCAACACAGAAAGTCGTCATTTCCTCGTGTGGCGAGTTGACGTAAATTGTTGACTAAATTTGTTATGTAAAATAAAACATTTGGAAATAAAATTTTTGTATTGAAAAGAAAGCAATATTCCATTAGATAATATAATAAAAGTTTTTAATTATGAAACATTTATTAACGTTAAATTCTTATAATTATACAAGTAATTATGCTTGTAAGAAGATACTTTTAGTTAATTTTAATTATTATTATTGTACTATGCTGTTTGTGAATTCATAGAAGTATCCCCTTCATCATAGTTTTCCAAACTAATATCCATTATTTCTTCGTCACTTTCATTCAACATTTCTTGCAACGAATGTATCGAAGAAATAAGTACGTGAAACAGTTTGCGTCTCATTTCAATTTTATTTGTTAATTGTTCGGACTTTTCCTAAAATACAAAATCAACAATTTATTTCTCATAATTAAAACTTAACAATGTTCATAACATTAAACAAATTAATCCATGACCCAATAATACCTTCAATTTTCCAAGTTCCTGTCGCAAAGTATTCAACTTAATATCAGTCTTCAGTCGATCTGGTTGCTCATTAATAACTTTTGCAAGAACATCGTATTCTATTCGATTCTTTCGAACTTGTTTAGCTTCTTGTAATTCGAGTTTAGTCTTTTCGATATCCTTCTTTGCCTCCTCAATTTCAATTTGTATTTGTTTTGCTAACTCCTCATAATTCTTCAATTCTTCTTGACTCATGTACGCTACAAATCGCGACTTTTTCTGAGCATATTCACATTGCGCTAACTGTGCCAGCATTCTTTCCATCGTTGCGTTGTCGACTTCAGAACTGTTCGTCCATTTCAGAAATGTTTTCAACATCATGTTTATTCGTCGATCGTCGCCGGTACCATCTCCGTCAATTAACAGTCGTCGACGAATAACTTCTTCTACAATTTCATTCATTCAATATGTATATATATATATATATAATTTATTCAATATAAATAAATATTTAGACCAATATTTTTTTGATATTCTTATAACTTATTAAAACAATTTAGTAAACAAATATTAATAATTAAAAAATTACCGTCAGACATTGTGGATTTATTAATTTCAATAACCTAGAAAACCAACTTTCTCAACGTTATTTTTGTATAATTACAAAATTAATAAATGTTTCATTTAAGAACTTTTCACTGAATGTATTTAAGGAATAATATATTTAACGTGTAATTATTTAATCGTATATATTTTAATAATTTCGTGCACTTAGCATGTTGAAACACACAACGAAAACAATGGGGGACATTCAATGTTTACGTTAGTTTACTCCGAATTGGAGTTTATGTACAAACAGAAGCGTCCCGTGGCGGATGATTTGAGTACTGCAATATGTCGTGATAAGTTGTCTTAGTTGGTAACATTGCAGTTTGCTTTAACATATGTCGCTTTACTTTAATGAAACAGAGTTAAGATGTTTTACATTTTCATAAAATTAGAAACAACTAATTAATAGAATAATTAATTTTTACATTTTTAAAAATTAATATTCCAATGTATAAAAGAAAATTTCTGTTATATATTATATGTTATATTTGAAGTAAGTAGTGAACCAATAAATTAAAACCTGAAATTAAATCATTGTAAAATTAGATAATTAAGTTAAAAACTTAAAATAAAAAAAATTTTTTTTTTAATTTAAAAAAAATAAAAAATAAAAAAAAAAAAATTAAATAAAACGTCTCTAAAATTTGAATTAAAAACATATACAACCGCAAAGATGTATAAATAGTCAGACATATATGATATATTTCTGTAGAATTAATTTTATGAAAATTTGAAGCAAAACAATTTTGCTCATTGCTGTGGATATTAGAAAGTTCGATATACAGATGTATTGGCATGAAGATATTAATTAAAACTATAACCCATGGTAGAAAAGTCTCACGGGACTGCTGGCAGTTTATTGAAAATATCGAGCAGTTTTGAGTTCTCAATTTCTGCGAGCAGAACAAAAAAAAGTGGTACCGTTAATCATCAATGTATTCAAGAGCTACACGATTCTGCCGAAAAGATTTTAATGGAAGCAATTTTTGTTTGCCATTCACTTTTAACCCTAAAAAGACTGTATATATTTTTGCTCACGGATCGTCTACTTGGACGGATTTAATTGAGTTCTCTGTTGATTTTACGTCATCCTAAAACCCGAATTATGAGCTAACTATTTCATAGTTCGTCATTAATTAAGAATTCTTCAACAGCGTACTTGTTTTGAACTACTTTTTCCATTTTTTTAAAATATAAATTAATTTCATTTAAATAAGATCACTATGATAGTTATGATAACTATTATATTTAAATGTCAGCAATACAATGAGTTCCCCAACATTAATGTTGAAACGCGCCGCTAGTTGGCGCTACAATAGTTAACATAACATATTGAAGGAAAAGAATTTCTAGTAGAATTTTAAACTTGGCTCCATCTAGGGCCTCTTTGGGCATACCCTGTTCCAAGATTGGACCAACCTTGGCCCTATGTAGGTTGGCCCCACATTGATTTGAAACGCTTACCTACAAATTACCTAGTTAGGTATTCCCAATATGGGCCTAACTAGGCCTTCCTTAAAATTGGATATTTGATGATATCTAAGATTGGCCCAATCTTGGCCCTATGTAGTATTTTTATGGAATCCATATTGATATGAAACGCTTACCTACAAATTACCTACTTAGGCATTCCCAATATGGGCCTAATGAGGCCTTCCTTGGTATTGGATATTTAATAAAAACTAAGATTGGTCCAACCTTGGGCCTATGTAGTGTTTTTATGGAATCCATATTGGCATGAAACGTTTACCTACAAATTACCTATTTAGGCATTCCCAATGTGGGCCTAACAAGGCCTTCCTTAATATTGGATATTTGATGAAATCCAATATTGGCTTAACTAAGCCTCAATAGATACAACTTAAGTCAACATTTACGTAAAATATGTTTTTCAAAAATTCCTTATTGGTTATTGGCCTCAGTATGGCCTTGGTTGGGCCCTATTATTGGCCCTACTTTTTAACCTTCCAACAAATTATGCCTACACTGGCCCAGTTCAGGTTTATTCGTAACTAGGTGAACCCGGACTTTACCAATCCAGGGCCTAATTTTTAACTGGGCAAGCCTTGTTAAATCCTTACTAGGGTAGTATATATATAACTCATATGATTTGCCTGTAAAACCTTATATATGCAATACATATAGGTAGGCGTTTCATACCCGTATTAGGCCTCAATATGGCCCTGTTTGGGCCCCATATTGGCCCTACTTTCCAACCTTACAACAAATTATGCAACATTGGCCCAATATTGGCACAGTCCAGGGCCTGTTTTCTAACTAGGCAAGCACTACAAAAACAAATGATCTTATTTTAAGACATTTTTAATAATCAAAACACGAAAATCGTCTCAAAATTGAATAATTAAGATTAATGTTTAGAGTCTCTTGCATCAAAAATGTCTCAAAATAAGACACTCATTTTTGTCCTGAGCCTTATTCAATTTCTACTAAGAAAAAAAGAAAAGATCAAATGGAGCAAATCACTGTAATTGATTAGTTCTTATTAATGTTGTAAATGACTTTTTGTGAGTTAATTATGACAATTAACGAAGTTAATATTGATAAAGTCAACAGAGTCTGGGCGAAAGCATTTTTATATTAAAAAGTATTGTTTGTAATTTTTCGCGAATATACAGGGCGGATCAGCGAGAGATCAGCCGCAGCCCTGATTCGCGTCCGTCTGAAAACCTTGCTCTTTTACGCAATTTGAGCGTTTATTAAAGTTTGCTCGCAAATGAAACGAAGCCCATATAACCTACCTAATTTAGCGAGTAGCATTTTCGAGTGGGGACCACTTCAAGAGAGGAGGCAGGGTTCTATTGACAGCGGTTATTGCCTAACTGCGTACCTCCACCTAATATGCCCGCTTGGGATTTGCATACAGGGCCGCTTGAACGAAACCTGCAAATACACTCGCAAATCTTTAATCCTCGTGCAGTCGGCCAATCCCAACTGATGTGAACGCGTCGTTCCTGTCGCATATTCGTAGATACAATTTTCCAAAAATAAGAGCTTTATTTTTTCCATGCACACACGGTGAAGATTACCTCGAGATATATACATATATATGGGCCTTGTTTTTTTTTTGTTTGTTTCGTTGCCTGTGCGTTGTTATCAAAAAAATATTATTTACCATTCAATTCATACACGACAAATAGTCCAACCGATCGATCATCGATTAAGGATTTTATTATCGAAGACGTCATTTTTTAAATGTTTTAAAATAGCAAAGTTTCAAATACGCTTTCTAAACATTCGTTATATTCTAAACGATATGCATTTCATCTATCGAGGATCAAATAACTCTTTATAAAAGTGAATTCTAAAAGTACCGTTTAATCTTTTCTCAAATAAAAATCGTTATTTAAGAACTCATTTGAACAAACTTCTTTTTTTCTTTTTTTTTTTTGTAATTTGCTTTTTTGCAATTAAAGCAACAGATATAAGTAACGTAACATTGATTATATTAGATCGAGGATTAAAATGTGCAAATGTTTATTGAAATATTTGTGTTATCATTGAGTATAGCAATTTTGTCGATTTTGTCTATATTTTGGGAATACTTGAGGGATTATTATATTGCATTTAGCATTTAATTTGATTATATTTGAGTATAACAAAACTTTGCGTTGAACGTTTGTTGCGTGACACGACAAAGTTTCGGTTAACTCGAATCATTTTCGGGTTTTTCGTAATTTACCTCAGCTGTCGACTGCGGTGTACAAACGAGACGACCCAGGCTGTATTTGAAACACTGTTAGCTCTCTGAATATTAGCTCGTCGAGCAAGATTAACTCCATTGTTTTGCCCAGTTGAAAATGATGACATCACTATTAAACTCTCGCCGGTTTGCGGAAATTGATTAAACTATCAAATTATCTGTACTAATATCAACACATTTATGCTTCTAGTCGCTCATCTAGGCTCGAGCTCTCGATTCCAATAACATAAATTTCATGAAGTACGACAGCTCATATATATATACATATATATGTATATATCACCAACCGAAAACCAGCAACTGATTATTCGTTAAGATGTTGGGTACACTATTATATGTGGTTGACACGTCGATAAATCTCATGTATGATACAAATATGTTAAGCACTGCTGAATAATCATTTACGCGACGTACATTTCAACGTATTCTTGATTCATTTTAGTTACATGACATTTGATTAGATGTTAATTTTCGAGAATTTCATTTTACGTGTTTTCAATATTTCTAATAGAAATTGAAATCGGGTTGAATTATGGGCTCAACATGGAAACTACACTAATACCCTATCAGGCCCTGATACACTCAGGGAAATTTAAGAGGAATTTTTACTAAAGAACGTTGTAATCTCAGAACATATTGAAAAAGGCGCAAATTTTACTGCTTATTATACCAATTTTTACTATGTATACGTAGTAAAAATTGATATTAAAGTAGCAATTTTGAAATAAATATTATTCTAATGTGCTACTTAAATATCAAATTTTACTACGTATATAGCAGTAAAATTTGCTCCGCTTTTCAATATATTCTCAGATTACTACGTTCTTTAACAAAAATTCATAAAAAATTAGTAAATATTCCTCTTAAATTTCCCTCAGTGTATGATTTTAAGATGTGGTGCTGTTCATGGATGTAACACCGGGCGTTCATATAGTTCCAATCAGGTAACCTCATAAAAATGAAGTCAAATTAGGAAACCGTGTTGGGCCCTGAACGGAACCCAAAGTGGTTTTCTTATAACAAATCAAGACGCGGTAACCAGTTTTGGTCCAGGTCAGGCCCAGATCGGGAATTCTGTATAATGAGATTCCTGACCTGGGCCTGTTCTGGACCATTACTAGGAAACCATGTCAGGCCCTGAACGAGATCCGAGGTGGTTTTCTTATAATGAACCATGACATGGCAACCAGTTTTGGTACAGATCAGGCCCAGCTCGGGAATTCCATTATATGGAATTTCCGACCATGGCCATATCAACACCTGGCATTAAATCCATTGTTATAGTCCGAAATCTGAGAATCAGTGTGCCCTATCGTGGCCAAACTTGCAAGGCCTTTACATGGCCGTAATTTTTCAAACAAATTAAAAAATGTCTCGCGTAATTCTATTTTGGCCCCAATCAGGCAACCACGCCACATCTGAAACATGACATGTCGGATTCCATATTCTAAGGTAACTTCGCTCTTGGCGTGGTTATAAAATGGTTACCAGGGCAGGGCTCAATGACACCATCCATGTATTACTCGTGACATGGCAGCCAGCTTTGACCCTGAATGTGTTCTGGAAAGGAATGCCATTATGTAGAATTCCTACATGATTTAATAATACTACAAAATGGCCATATAACGGCCATCCTTGGCCCTTACATGGCCACCATTTTTGAAAAAAATTAAAAATTATCTCGTGTTATTCTTTTCTGACTCCAATTAGGCCACAATTAGGCAGCCATTAATCTGGTTTGAATCAGGCAAACCACATGTAAAGTAGAATTTTGTAAATAAAATACTAATTCAGCATGGTAAGTCACGCTAGATTTACATTGTGAAATACACTCAAAACGATATCTGTGATTTTACAGTACGTTTTCCAGTTAATATCACTTTAAAATAACACAAAAAATGTATTATTACAGTATTTTATTTGAAATGTACATTATTTAAATTAAAAATACAGCTCTACTGTGAAGTCTATTAAGAATTAAAATATAGAAAGTAAACTTACTGTAATTTTACAATGTAAAGTTTTGAATGTACCCAAATGCATATTTTGTAAAAGCAACGAAAGATAATAAACTGAATCTTGATCACGTTTCTCATTCCAATGTTTCCACTAATTTTTTTCCATTAATTTTATAAGCATATCATTTATTCAAATTAGGTCACCCAAGGATAATTGTCTATATGAGAGTGATTCATGAGTTAATCCAGCACCAATGTATGATTTCTGAATTGCAGTTATTGACATTTAATGACGATATAATTAAATATTGATTAGATATTGTTCATCGTCTAAGTTGAATTAAGTCTAAGGACTGAGAAACAGGAACATTTGTACAAAAGTAATATTCGTTCTTACTCAAAATACGTTACAAGTACATTTAGACTCGTTTCGCGCCTATACATTTCGTACTTAGAAAGCACTATAAATAGAAAATGGATTAAGCGCATCGTAGAACGGTTTCGAAGATGAGTCGTAGATATTATCAGTAATAGCGCAATTATGATAATGGTGGGTAATTCTGCACAAAATTCAGACAACGCGGGACGGGAGGAAAACGGACGAGGTGGTGCGGGAGAAATCGCGGGGGAGGAAACAAGGGGGGGGGGAGGGAGGAGGAGGAGATGGAAAGTTAGAGCGAGACAGGATGAATAGCAGAGTGAACTGAGACTGCTAATGAAGGAAACAGTTAGATTCAAACGGCCTCTAATAATTATCCCGCCTGCTATTCGCATTACAGTCTTGACAATGCGCGAAATTGTTCACACTTCCTTTGACATCCTATTATACAGTTGTCGACGTTCGTGTGTCACGCGTTCGATACAACGTGTCTATGCAAGTTTCATCGGTACACATGTTTATTGTGCTAATAATAATCATTGCAAAGTTTTAATCATTATATATTTGTTCTTAAACATGTTTTAAGTTTTAATATACTTTTAATATGGTTTTGTATAGTAAATGTTAAGCTTACTTTTGAAATCACATTTCAGAAAATAGCTTTGTACATTTCATATGTTACAAGAAAACTTCAAAATTAGTATACCGATATGTAAAAAATAAACTTTCCTAGAGATAAAAATATATATTTTCATTATGCTAATATATGGCTAGTATATGGCTATTATGTGGGCACTATATGGTCAATATAAGTATATAGTGGTAATATAATGGCAATATAGTAATAATATAATGACACGGTATGTTTTAAATTAGAAGGGTTACAATCATTTTCAAAATAACTTTTTCAAAAAGATCTTTGTATGTATTATAATAAAAAATTTTCATTTAAAAAATGAATAAAACATCATAAGAAAAAAAATTGTTTGATATTTTTCAAAAAATTGTTTATGTAAGATGTCGAAAATGTTAATAATAATATATATGGATGATTTATATTATTAATGAAAATAATAATTTGTTTAAATATACAACTGAATATATTCTATTTATTTAAAAAATATATTCTTGATTATAGGTAGTTCAAAAAATTATCTCTTCTGACACTACAAACAATATTGGCCCAATCCCTAAGAAACCGAAAAATATATTCTTAATATATTCTGAATACATTCTTAATATATTTTTAGTATATATAAAAAATATATTAAGAATATATTTCTATAGAAAAAATATATTTAGAATCTTTTAAGAATATATTAAGAATATATTTGTACAGAAAAAGTATATTCAGAATATATTAAAAATATATTCTTAATATATTTTTCGTTTTGTTAGGAATGTTGGTAAACGACATCTGTCTGATATTTCAGAAGTATAATCTGATATTGTATGTATAGCAGCATATTAAAAGTATATTCAAATTAAAAACAATTTTAACAATGAATCTTTTCCGTCACTAGATGGCGCATACGCACACTTCTCACAAACAAATTGTCATGAAAGTGAAATTCAAATACAATTTTGAACACATTTTAATATTATTTTTGCTATATAGCTATTATGAAAACTCAAGTTCGCATAACTGTTTCAAAACTAACAATTGTAATTGTGCGTTGTAATTTAATGTTTTTGAGAAGGTACTTTTGCAGTAACAATTGTAGTTACAAATGATGATGGAGATACTACGAAGGATGGAATGCTTACGACAAAGATGAGATAAAAACAAAAGATAATTTAGACAAGTTTAGGAACAACTTTTGTTTTTGAAACAAAAGTAAAATGGAGGAGACAAAATCTTGTTTTTGCCTGTCTTTTGGGGTTGCAGTGGAGCATTTTTTAATACATCAAAATATGAATCAAAAGTATGAATACAATTATATTATTACATATATATATATAAATAATATTGAAAAAATGAAACAATTTTTAATAAGATAAATTATAGCAATGTATAACGGATGGAAGTCTAGACGGAAAGCTTGCAATACGTACTTAGACATGTTTGGTGTAATTACGGTACGTTCGCTGTACCATTGAAATCAGCGCAATGCAGTGCAAATGTAATGCTAGCATTTATTTAGTGCTTTATTACCAAACGTGCTGTAATTATGCAAGTAATACTATGTGATGTAAATTAATATATTCTTATTAAGTTCAGTTTAGCGTCAAACGTAATTCTTTTCTCACATTTGAATTAGCTTATACATTTGTATATATATAAAGTATTTCCGCTCAAATTTGACTAGCTTTACTGTAACATAGTATATATAATTTAAATATAAACATAGTCAGAATAAAATGCATGCAAATTAACATCAACTGTTGGCATTTCTCTTGCATAAAATTGTTCACAAAATACCATACATTGTTATTTACTTGTTAATGTAGTTTACGGTACTGCAAATTTGATATAACTACAATTTTAACTGACATTTAACTAGAATCATCAAATTATTTATGAATAATCTTGTTTGGTGTTTTATTTTACGATCGTATTCCAAGGAGAAATTCAAGCAAGTATGCCATGCCAGAAACATGCCAGTCCCTGGCCAGATTTCAACTGGGTATCTTTTACTAATATTCTTTCTAGCATGGACCTGGCTAGAGCCCTGTCTATTTTCAAGTTTGATTCCATTTTTGACTTTCTTTTAAATCGCTTACCATATGTCGGGGTCTTGTTGGGCTATGGAATGGATACCCATTTTGTAAACCGATTTTCTAGTCGGGATACAACATGGATGAAAAAAAGGGCCCTGTTAAGGAATTCTATATAATGGCATTCCTTTCCAGAATCCGATCAGGGACAAGGCTGGTCAAGATCAAAGTTATCTAGTACATTTTTTAATTTGTTTGAAAAATGACGGCCATATAAGGGCATGTAGAGCCTTTAAATGACCTTGAGAATTGAACGGTCAATCCTATGCAGAACCCTGAAACAATTATTTCTAAGGTCACCTAACGAGGCACACATAAGGCCAATTTAGGAAAATTTTGTATTTATAGGTAATTCATAGGCAACCCGTTACATCTCTAAGAGGACCCTTTTTAACCTTCATAGATCCTTTGAATGACCCCTACTAGAATATTGAACTTGGCTAAACCTAGGGCCCTTTGGGGTTAACCCAGTTTTAAGATTGCACCAACATTGTCCTTATGTGGGATTTTTAAGGGACCCACATTGGTTTGAAATGCTTACCTATAAATTACCTAGTTAGCTTTGCCAATATGGGCCTAACGAGGTCTTCCTGGTATGGTATATTTGATGAAATCCAATGTTGGCTTAATTAAGCCTCATTAGGCACACCTGGGTTTAGTCAACATTTATGTAAAATATGTTTTTCGAAAAAAAACCCAAGGAATATGGCCATGGTTAGGCCCTATATTGGCCCTATTCTCCAACCTTGCAACGAATTATACAACATTGGACCTACATTGGCCCAGTCCAGGCTTTCGCTGGGAAGACTAGGCAAACCTTTTTCAATTTCTACTAGGGTGGTATGTAGGCACGGATTCCTAGCCAGGCCACACTTCCGCCTTGTAACAAATTCTCATTGGGATAATAATGGCTAATAACGTGATAGAAAGCAATAGTAAAGAAGTCATTCATCCAAATATGTATTGTGTTGATTGTTGATTAAGAAGTCGGCAATTAAGGATTTGTTGGAATAAAAGAAGTTGCTTGAATTAAGAAGTTTTATATTTCTGTAAAAGCGCCTTTAATTATAGAGACACGATAATGGTAGACGAATTACAAATCTTACGAAACTTTGTGCGGATACTTAACCCGTTCTGCAGATGACACTTTGATAACGATACTCCCATGTAGCTGTTCAAAAGCGCGAGTAACATTGTTAACGTAACAATAAATCACAAGAGACGAGGACGAAGCGATGAGGAAAGTGAAGATGGAGAGAATCGGGTGAGCAGAATTTCACCCGCTTGCATTGTAAATATCTAATGATAATAGGTTGACATCTGCACTCAACATCCCCAGCTTGACGGCAACTCCCTGGAAACGTAATTAATATTCGTAATTTTACCGCGACCCCCCGACGACTCCCATTTAACGAGATAAGATTTCCTTCATGTCGTGTTTCTCTATGCAATTCATAAAATGGAATAGACAGATTTTCATAAGCAATGTGATATAAGAATGACGCACAGTGGATAAGCTATTTTTATTTAAACGTTTGTTTGACGGTGAATTTAATTTATTATTTGTCATAGCATTTCACGTCAGATATTAAGCGAATAAATAAGCAGATTATTTAAAAGGCTTCGTACAATTTGCTGTCATTGATTCAATAAATATACGATTAAATATTTAAATTTATGTGTAATTGCAAAATTAATGCGCGAGTATGCATTTTCATTGATTGCTGTACATTTAAGATTAATCAAGTCCCTAGCAAAATGAAAAATATATTGCGAAAATTTGTTGTTATTTTATTCTTAAGACATTCTTAATATATTTTTAATATATTTTTAATATAAGAATATACTGACAATATAGTTATAGTATATTGACAATGTATTTTAAATAAATTAAAAATATATTTTTATAGAAATAAATATATTCAGAATATATTACTTTTATAATTTATTAAAAATGGTAATATATTGTCAATATATTGTGAATGTATTGCTAATATATTCTGAATATACTTTTTCTATAAAGATATATTCTTAATTTATTATTAATATATTCTTAATATATTCATAAGAAAATCATAATGTATATTTAATATACTCTCAATATATTCATAATACCCCTCCCGAAAGTCTCACTTTCGCAAGACTCATCCGCAGTATGTGTAAACCACTGTGGGGGGTCCCAAAACACCCCCCGATTATGTATTTAACGATTTGGTAAACAAAAATTTTTGACCATATTCGAGACCCCATATGCATATGCATGGGATAGGGGTCTGGGGGGTCGGGTATACCGAAAATCTCACTTTCGCAAAACTCATCCGTAGGATGTGTAAACCACTGTGGGGGGTCCCAAAACACCCCCCGATTATGTATTTAACGATTTGGTTAACCAAAATTTTTGACCATATTCGAGACCCCATATGCATATGCATGGGATAGGGGTCTGGGGGGTCGGGTATACCGAAAATCTCACTTTCGCAAAACTCATCCGTAGTATGTGTAAACCAC
>JABFPJ010001650.1:0-24087 GCA_022817425.1 Gryon sp. ZL-2020 | reverse complement strand
AGTGTTCACTCTTATGTAGACTTTATATTCACTCGTTCACACGTACAAACTTACTGAAGTTACTTGTTTAAACTTTGAAAAAATGATTTATTCGTTCACTCTTATGTACACTTTATATCCACTCGTTCACTCTTATTTACATCCTAGATTCACTAGGGTGGTTAGAAGTAGGTTAGGTTACAAATACTAGGTTAGAAATACAAAACTTTTTCGTTCAATCTTATCTACACGCTATGTTCACTAGTTCACTCTTATTTACACTTTATATTCACTCGTTCACTTTTATATACACTCTGTATTCACTTGTTCACTCTTATTTCCACTCTAAATCCACTCGTTCACTCTTGAATTCACTCTTTATTCACTCGTTCACATTAAGTCCACTCTTTCACTCTATATACACACTACGTTCACTCGTTCACTCTTATGTTCACTCTGTGTCCGAATAGACACTTCCACAAAATTATTTATATGAAAGTGTATTACCAAAATGAATGTGTAAAATTTGAGCATTTTAATTAAGAA
The DNA here is from genome assembly GCA_022817425.1 of Gryon sp. ZL-2020. NCBI lineage: Eukaryota > Metazoa > Arthropoda > Insecta > Hymenoptera > Scelionidae > Gryon > Gryon sp. ZL-2020. The sequence continues at coordinate 23,562 of JABFPJ010001650.1, read as the reverse complement.
GTGAAGGATTTAAATGGTAACTTTGAGTCTCTTGCGCTCGGTCATTTTTTATTACAAGAAATCCGAATTTAAATATTCTTAAATATTACTAAAAAATAAACAAAGTCAATGTGGTCCATAATTTTTGTGGAACAAAAACGTATTTTCACCGCAGCCTAATAAATATTTATTTTATATTATATATATACTTTAATTATGTCGTTATATATTATTAATAAATATTTGATACAATATAAAATTAAAATAATATTTTAGTGTTCCTTATAAGATTTACTAATTTTAAATTTACATAGTCAATTTTTTGTTATTATTTCTCATCTACTTGTATTCCTATTGAATTACTTTTTTCAAGATGAACACTATTTTCTCACAAGTAGTTGATAAGTCTATCACGTAGTATATAAGGAATCATTCTTGTATTTTGGTAGACTTGCGTGTGTCGTCATTCTTGTGTTTATCATGTATGGGTGTGTGTATGTAACTTCCGTGAAGTTCATGTCTACATTACGTTAAGTTTACGTGTTTAGGTTTATAAAAACAAAGCGAGAATCTATCTTTCTCTCATCCTTCTATATCAATCTAACATATATCCTTGTTTATGTACCGGCGTTACTTAAAACAATATAATTGGTATATGTAATATAAAAAATATTGTAGGTAAAAAATTAATAAGAAAAATTTAATTTAAGTGTCGACATCTACAACTTAAAAAAATATTTGTATCATTTATCATAAACTCTGTTTTAAAATTCTTTGTGTTTTATATAATTTACGAAATAAAAAAAAAGTCTTAAGGTAATGGCGAAGTTCTGCTACCCCGGAGTTAGTGTCTTTTTTAATAGTATTAATATTATGCAATAAATTATTCTAAAACAACCAGAACGACATTCTCGGATTATGGGAGAATATTTTGATATATGTAAAATGTTTTTTTGACATATAAATTTTAAATAAGATGATTTTTCCTTTTTTTCTCACTTCGTAAACGAAAAATCATTAATATTTTTAAATAATATACTAAATAACATTTTATATTAATCAAAATGTGCAAAAAGTGCGAAAATGTCGCTCTGGTCTTCAAATTTAATTCCAGTTGTTTATTAAATTTTAATTTAAAAAATCTGTAATATCGGTAATCATAGCTTTGACATCGCCTTAAACAGTGAAAATTATAAAATTTGTTTCTTTTATATACGGATTGAGATACAGTAAATATTATATTAAAATAAGTATTTACTATCTGTAATTACCCATAAAAATAGTCGATATAAAATGTATAAACCAAAAATTGAATATTTACTGTTAAACCGTAGTTACAACATTTTCTTGCTTATACAGGCAGAACTAAGATAAAAAACAGTAAAATTATTGTTACTTTTCCATAATTTTTAATGTTTTATTTGGCTACGTGTATATATATTAATTAAAATTATAATATAAAAATGTTTTATATTATAATTTTAATTGTTTGTTCAAGAGACACGGTAGTGTCTCTGACCAAGTACAAAAAAAACTTGCCAGGACTACCGTGTCTCTTTTCAGAATTTCTAGTTTTTTGTTCAAATTAGAAGTAAAATTGTTCTTTAATTACAGAAATAAGAAAATAAGTTAATACTTGCACAAAAGCATTAATATACATATTAGGAAATAATTGACAATTTAAGAAATTCAAAAACTAAGTAAAAACGGGGCAATTCTTGAAACGCAGCTTTGCATTAAAAAAAGCAACTTTACTATTAGACAAAAAATGTACCTTTCTAAAACATGATTCGAAGTTAAGCTTTCACAACACAATTCCTTCATTGTTTTCTTTCCTTTATATACCTTTTTTATATTCGCAAATAATATATTATTGTTTTCACATACATAGCCCCGTACGGAAATATATATATAAATATATAACTGTTTGCCAAAAATATACGTGCACATATTCAAATATATTTTTGCATATATTCCGAAATATATGTTCCTGTTTTAGGGTGTGTTATATATGTCTTTTTAATCAGAAAAACGGCGTTAAATCATGCAACAAAATCTATTAATACATAAGCATCGGAAAAGTGTCATGTACGGGGGTATCAACAGATTGTCCGTTGCTAGAACACAGTCAGCGAACTAGGGATGACTTTGGAGAGCGCCGGCGCTATCGCTGGAGCACGCAGTCGCGTGTATCCGGAACTGTGTTTTCAACAAGCTCAACATCGGAGGCTGCATCCAGATGATAGTGCACAGCTCGCGTTCTCACGTTTCTCATCAGTCGTTTTATTGCCGCGTCACGAAAAACATTCGATAATCAGATAGACGACCATTCAAAATTGTGTCGAATCGAAAAATAAACCGAAATTAAACAAAATTAAATATCAAGTTAAAAGAACAAATGTAAAACAGTGCAAACTCGCCATTTGTGTCATTATTTGATCATTGGATTTATTTGTAATTGCACGAAATTTGCAATTACGGTGAGTGACTTTTTTTTGTGACATTTTGACATTTATGATGTAAACAACAATTTACCATAACAACCTGTGGCATTCTTTAAACATTTATTTTTATTTAATTGTTTGAATTTAACTGATGACATAAAAAGTACAAATGAAATATCAGTTTTCCGTAATTTTGTTATATTATTTTTAATTGAATACTTCTTCAGTTAATATAAAATGTCAATTTAGAATATAAAGGTGACAAAGTAGTGAATAATATGAGAACGTAAAAACCATGTCGATAATGCGAATGTTTTTATAGAAGAGTAACATTGTAAAATCTCGAGAGCAAATACCGTGGAAGATAGAATTTAATTTGGATTGTTGCTTTTGTTTTATCCAAACTGTTGCATTTAAGTCAGTGTGATGATAATCTTGATGCTATTTTAATTCAATTTTATTCATTAAATTGATAAAAAGAATAGCTTTGTTGTGCTCTAATTAAAGCAAAAAAAATAAGGTATTAACAATTATGATTAAATATAAGTGAAGTTCAATCGATAGTTACTGATAATTAATAATGAAAAGGAAGATGCACGTAAAATTTCCACGCAAGCTAATAATCTTATTAACATGTGATTTATAGAGGGTCTTGTTTCGCTAAGATAATGAATTTTCAGTTTGGCATTTGCAAATTTACGAGATTTACAATAACGTTGCCTTTTGCATCGCTAAAATGTTGAAAGGCTTCAGCTGAAACTAATTTGTTTTATAGCATAATCAAATAACTGAATGAACATTTAAAATTTATATAAACAATTTCATGACATACTCTCTAAATTTAAAATAGTGCAATTTCACTTATTTTTTGAGTGGCGCATTTTTTACTTTAAAATCAAGATTAGTTCTGTTTTATAGGTTAAATAAAATTTAACGTACAAAAAAGTTAATATTGAAAGTTAAAAATAGTTACGAATAAAAAATTTAACTTTTTAAGCGGTAAAAAATGTAACTTAATTTAACTAAAAATTAACTCCCAAAATTGTACATTTTTGATTTTACATAAATGAAAAACTTAAAGGTTTCTGAGTTAAAATTTCTCTTATTCAATATGTGATTTTACTTTACTTCACACAAATATTTTTAAATAACTTTTCAAAAATTATATATATTCACTTTTACATAAGTGAAGAAAATAACAATTTAAGAAATTTTAGAATTACATGTAAAAACAATTTTACAAAAATTTATGGGAAAATAGGCAAAATTCATGGGAAAGTTTACAATATTTATTTTTTAACTTAATATAATTATGACAATTTTTTCAATAAATTCGCACTTTTTTTGCTCCTTTTTTTCTTTTTTTTTTTCTTCTCTTTTTCATTATATGAATTTACTTTACTTTTTTAAAAAGTGAATATCAACTTTTTAAGTGTACACGAACTAAAACTTTCTAAAAAAGTCAATATGCATCCGAAAAAAGTGATTTTGCACTTTGAAATTTAGAGATTACATATTTACGTTGAATCGATGTTGAATCGACATAAAATATACATTAAAATAATCCCATCGCATTATTTTATATGTTTAAGAAGTAATTAATTCAGATAAAAAATGTTTATTGCAAAAGTCATTTCAATAATGTACCATTTAACATGGAAGAATAAATTAATTGTGAAAAGGGAATAGAAATGAATGCTTAATTGAAATGAAGCAGACTCGCGTAAGGTATAATAACTTGGATGTTATTTCAAATTATACTTTTGATTCTCGTAATAAAAATACTGCTTAGCTAAACAAGACGTTTCAAAGAAGCAACGTAAGTTTCGTTTTTCACGTGTTTCTTTTATGCATACATATATATGCATTTTAAAAAAACAAGTTCATGCAATGAAACGAATAAATAACTTCTGCAAATTAAATTAATATTGATCATATATATTCTTCAGTGTATATAATTGCAAAATTAAAAAACAACATTTACGAAAATAAAGAAATTGAACCAAATATTTTTTGTAAGAAAAAAAATTAAACTTCAATTTTAATATTCCTCTGTATAAGGCAAAAATATATATTATGTGAGTTTGAAAACGTTATCTGTTTTGTTATAATAAAAGCACAAGAGCCAGACGGTGCACATCATGTAATAGTCTTAAATTAAAAAGTTTATGAATTTCAAGGAAAAAAATATTTTCCAAATATTTGCAAAATGTCTAACGGAGATATAAAATTTGCTGTGAAAAAGGCATCTTTATTAAATTGTATAATACTAGTTAGCTTTAAAGGGATTAACGTAAAAGGTTATATAGATCTAAATAATGTATTTAGAGTTACTCTATATAATTTAAATTCCACAAAGTGGTTTTCGGATGAACTAAAATCTCTTACACGAAGGGAATCGAATAATTGAATAAATTCGAATTGCGTATACTGTGTTTATCGCTGAAACAGCGGCGCCATAAATTTTGTTAAGGCAATTAATTTTTAGTGTTTTCTGGTTTTGCTGTTAATTTTAGTCTGCAAAATGCTAGATGTTGAGTCAAAAGTTAATGCAAAGTTGATCAAGATTCTTGTAATTCAATTTTTTGATTATTACTTAAGATGCGAAATATTGTTATCATAAATATTAAATTATAAAACAATACATTTATAAATTAAAATCTTGATTAAAACTTTTTGAATTCTTTTTTTTTTTTTTTTTTTTTTTTTTTTATTTAAGTGAAATTTGCATTATTTTTAAATGTAATTTTCACAGATACTTTTAAGTAAAAATGACCTTTTTAGTTAATGAAAACGTTTCTATTGTACAAAATTTATTAAAAGTTATTAAAAAATGAGAAACGTGTTTTACTTATGATTTGCTCAAAAAAGATCTTCAATAACTGCAGAGTTTAATAAAAGAAATATTTCAATATTCTTTTAGAGTAATTTTTGCAACTTTTCTAACAGCCTTGCATAGGTCTTGCTTTGATTCGACCCTTTTCAGAAATTGGAATTTTCATATCTTTGGGACAAAATGATGATATTTATTCGGAATCCTCAACGCTTTGATCCTATATCCGGTAACCGAATATGCATTCAACGTTGACGGATTGCTAGGACGAAAGTTCAGGCCAAAATAAGTTGTCAATTATGGTTGAACGTAAGTTTTTTGTCGTTATTATTTTATTAAATAATTATTGTCTTATGTTTAAGTTTAATAGCTTAATAAATCATAAACATTGACATTTTATGTTCTTTTATACACTGAGAAAAATGTTATAACAAAATTAGCTACACTTATATCATTTATTGTTATAATTATACAATGATTTGCAATACTTTATAAGTTTTGAGACATACTTGGAAATACATAAGAATTGGTCTGAAAATATATTACATTTTATAATATCGGTATTGGATATTTTTAAAAATGATCAATTTTCAATACCAAATTGCATTGTGTGTGATGTTTATTAAATTTACGAGTTGACTTTTATTAAATATTACATAACATTGCAAACAATATATGACGTGTATTTCATAATAAAAAATTATGGTTCCGAAAAATAATGTATAAACACTCACGAACAAAAATATAAAATATAATTTTATTTTCTAAAAATATAGTCCATATATAACAAATATACATATAATAATACAATAATATATACAAATTGAAATATATATAATATATTTTATATAATATAAAAAAATTGTGGCAATATGGCATATATTTAGAATATAAAATTGTTTATATTTTCTGTAATTGAATGTAATATTGATTTGGTTTCCGCTATTTTGAGTTTGATTCAATTGATGTCCGCCAGGTGGCGTGAAGCTTTCTCGAAAGTGGAAATATGCGAACAGCCTGTAGGCCTCGTACACAGCTGACTGCGCATCGCTATAATGACAAAAATAAAAACTACATCATGTAACAACTTATATCTTAACAATTACTTATAGCAATATTAAAAATATAAAATTATAATATTTTTTATAATTTAAAAAAAATATCCAGAATTCAATTATATTTATTTAATAGAATTTATTTTGTTTGTAAATAAAAAATACTTATGGAAATATAATCTTTCGTGTCATTTTTTACGACACGATACTTACTTTAAATAATAAAGTAAGTATTACACTATAAATATATTATAATTCTTAAGGCGATATGGAGAGTCTGCTACACCGGAACCTTTTAGGTTTAAAATTCGTAGGTTTTAAATAAAATAAAATAAAAGTAATCAGACGATTCTTTGTCAATTCGAAGAATCTTATGATTAAAGAAATTTCGATTTTTATTGTTTACTTTTATCTGGCGAACAAAACTCATTTTTGAAGAAAAACGAGTTCCATAAAAACCTACGAATTTTAATTAAAAAAGACAATAATTCTGGCGCAGCAGACACTATATATCGCCTTAATAATGTAAAATAAACAAAAATAATAAAAGTTAATAGTAACGTTAAAAAATGATGTCAGAATATGGAAATAGCAAATAGAAATAATTTGAATTATTTTACAGTAAATAAAATGAAATGCAATATAGCAAATCGATATTTAAATAATTTAATTTGCAATATCCATAGATAGCTTTAGTGCATAGTTGATTGTAGTGCCATAGTGATACAATTTTTCATTACATCATGTAACAATACTGGCAACACATAAGAATGTATAAGTTTTACATAAAATTATTGTGAAGAAGTGTTTGCAGTTTTACATAAAATTTATGTTAACACGATGCTAACATTTTCCAAAAAATACTTTATCAAACGAAATATAATTAATAATCAATGTTTTAATTAATCTACTGAATCTATAAACTAATTGAATCCATTAATGAACATTATTCATTAAATGAATTAAATACTAATAGTTTAAAAAGTAATTTTGTTAATTAAATATGATTCAATAGATTCTTTTAGCCATTTATATGATATTTTACTTCATTCATTTGTAATTTTTAAATATAAAAAAATAAAAGGAACAAATAAAATGTTAAAATTAATAATTTGATCTATGTTAAAATTAAACTTTATGTTAGTAGACAGTCTTAAAATCATAAGAAAAAAAGTAGTTACATTTTGATCAATATAAATTGTTAACATAAAGTTTACCTAAAGCTTGTTAACAGTTTATATAAATCTGTTAACATGAAATTGACATAAATTTACGGGTAGTGTTTAACACAAATAACAAAAATATATATATATATATATAAAAGAAACGCTTCTCTAATCATCACATTAACATTAAAATTGTATATATAATATATATATATATATATATGGGTCAGTGACATTTTGGCTAAAATGACATTCTGGCTAACCATTAAAAGTATATCTATATTCATATTATATATAGATATATATGCAATGTTTAGCCTAAATGCCATTTATATATATATATGGGTCAGTGACATTTTGGCTAACCATTATAAGTATATCTATATTCATATTATATATAGATATATATGTAATGATTAGCCTAAATGCCATTTAGCCAAAATGTCACTGACCCATACATATATATATATATATATCTGTGGTGACGCGCCATAACCAGTTAACTGATTAAAACATGATGTGGAGATATTGACGTTCAAAGTTTTGAAATAGTTTTTTAGAATATTGTCACATAATAGTAGCCCACCTAGCAAATCCATTGGATTGCCAAACTTAACAATCGGCCCATGATTGGTAATATGTTGATGGTCAATCATCTATATTAAGTTAGTCCCAATGATGGCCCAACTGTTGGTTAACTATTGGTACTTGCATGGGATGTTCATTGGTTGATCGTTGGGTACCAACGATGGGCCAATAAACATTGTCGCTAATCGTTGGTACCCAACCGTTGTTGACGATAATGGTGCAAGCGCTGCCCAATGATTCTTACAGAGGTTTTCTTAAAAAATAAAATATAATTTCAAAAAATGTATTTGGTTATACCATATTTTGTCTGTTCTTCCAGTTATGATATCCTGAACACCACTTTTGTTTCAGAAATAAAGTTAGTGTTCAATAAATAATTAAAAACCTTCATACGTCCTTTTTAGTTGTTACTTGGCTTACGGACTTGAATCATTGTTGGGCCAATGGTTAAAAATAAATCGTTTCAATCGTTAATTATAAATGATTATTAAATACTTATTATTTTTATCATACTGTATTTTTTATCAATTACATTTTGCCATCTCTGTTAACCAATATACATGAAACGATGGTTAGTTATTAATAAAAATATTCTGCTAGCCAGTAAAAGCTGATATATTTCATTTTAAATTATAAAAAATATATTTTATTAACCCAATCATATTTACTCTGAATATTTATTATTATACCATGGCCTTAGCTAAAATATAAAATATTAAACAATTTTTTTTTATTTAACAAAACAAAAAAACATACCCAGCCTGTCATACAATTCGCATTCTAATTTTTTATGATAATATTTATATCGTACACAATAATTGAAGTGCATGAAAAATAATATCTATATCAACTGCAGGCGCGCGATTGGCATATGCTTAGTTCAAAGCTTACAAACCTTAATGTAATAAGATTTATTTTATAAACATTTATTTAATAAATGTTCTCTTAGTTGCTAAAACATAAAATATAATAAAAATAATCAATATTCAATAATCATTTGTAATTAACGATTAAAATGATTTGTTTTTAATCATTGGCCCAAGAATGGTCCAAGTTTGTAAGCCAAGCAACAGCTTAAAAGGAAATTTCGAAGACATCATAGTCCAGTAGATAGAGCACGAGACCAGTAACCTGAGATACCGACGTTCCATTTCTAGGATCGGAGGATTTTTTAAATAACGAAATAACTTTCGAAACATGATTAAAACATAAAATTGATGGTCGGAATAATATAACTTGAATAAACAAACAAAATTTAAACTAACAAAATATTTTTTTTTATTAAAATTCATTTAACAAAGTCATTGGTCAGAATCATTGGACCACACTTGGGCCATTATCGTCAACGACGGCTGGACATCAACAATAGGCCAATGAACATTGGTGTTTCAATTCGAAGCTGTGCCAACATTGAAAATCGATGGTCGGCCGATGATCGTCAGTCTTGCCCCAATCGTGGGCCGATTGTTAATTTCCCTTTGGGAATGTTTTCGCGTTAATAACTTTGTTCACATTGCAAATATGTTAAGAAATTCTTATATTTATATATTAAATTGCAATATTAATTGTTTTTATTTGAAAATCACTTAACTGCTTATAATGTGTCTTCAATAAAAATTTAATATAAGAACTCAATTCAACTTATTTTTAAGCTTAAGGGGATTTTTCAGTCAATTGTCCCGAAAATAGTGTGAGGGTTAGTGTCTTTTTAAAATAAAATTTTTTGTTAATGAACAAAATAAAATAAAAGTAATCAGGCGATTCTCTGGTTATGGGAACATTTCATGCAAAAAGAAATTTCAATGTTTAATGCAAACTTTTTTCTTAGTACTTACACGCGTATTTTTATAAGCTACATACCACAAACAAAAAACGGGTGCAAGTATTGAAAAAAAAGTTTGCATTAAACATTGAAATTTTTTTTTGCTTAAAATTCTCCCATAATAATTAAAGAATCGCCTGATTTCTTTTATGTTATTTTGTTCATTATTAAAAAATTGTATTTTAAAAAGACACTAACAATGACGCTATTTTCGGGATAGTTTAATGAAGAATCCCCTTAAAGAGGTTCACTCTTGAGGTACCGGAGAGGGAATTTATTTTATAATGTCTTAAATGCCCTTAAAACACTTTTTTTTTCTTTATAAATTATTTTTTTACCACAAAATATGGTTTAATAAATTTTAAAATGTTAATTTAAAATATCCCTAGTAAAAATTGCAATTGGGTTCTGATGTTGCCATGATCAGGAAACCACAGTACCTAATCTGGCCATAATTAGATTTCTAATTAGGATATTATATGTGTGTAACGCTAGGAATTGATATGGTCCTGATCAAGTAATCTGATGAAATAGAAGTGCCACATCAGGGCCTGATGAGAGTCTAATTCGGATTCCACAACAGATGAAAAAAATTTGTTTTAAAGAAGATTTAAACCAACGACCTTCTAATCAGTAGGCAAACCCTCTAACTGTCACACCACCAAGACTCTTGAACATCATAGCTAAGAGCTTCTACTACTTATAGGTTGGCTAAGTTGTGGTTGTAATGTGGCTAACCCTATGAGGCCCCCATCAGGGTAGCCTAATAAAAAAAGTCAATTTTACGTCATGGCAACGAGATGTGGACCTTGTCAGGTTCTTATAAGGTAAACCACATTATGGTATACCTGATTATGACCATAACGATGCCTAGCGTTACACACATTACATTACCTAATCAGAATATCGCATGTGGTCCTGAGCAGGATGCCACTTTTCGAAAAAACATGATACTTGCCTCATGTGGGTCTAATGTGGCCCATACGCTAGGTGTGGCATGCCTCATCAAATTTTTAATAGAGATAAAAATGATTAATTTATTACAATATTTGTTGATAAAAGTGTGATATGAAGTACGTTTTTGAAGATTGTAAAAATGTCCAATGGTTATTGAAAAACAAGATTTCTGAAATGTTAAATAACTCATTAAAAGATTTTTTATATTTTTTTATCATCTCTAAATTGCTTTTTTCTTTCTTTTTACATGAAACTGCCATAAGAGCCTATGTTAAAATAGTTTTTTCTATATGTATTTACTTTACAACCGCATGGTCAAAGATTTTCAAAAAATTCAGATATCATTTTTGCTTTATAATTCACAATCTGGTGAAGTTTTATTCAATTCTATCATGTTTTGCATAAGTTCAGTAAACTTCCTAAACAAAAATTGAAATAATGAAATTTAGAAAGCATTTCAATTTCAAAAATATTCCGATTTCTATACATATTAATTTTATGAAGATGATAGCGAATAAATTATTAAATCTAAATAAATATATTAAATTATAATGTGTAATATTGAAACTCTCATAATTAGATATCTGCGATATGATATTACATATCGATGGTTGGGCAGAAGAACGGGCTATCTCGGAAGATAGCCGAAGAACAGGCTAACTCAGAATAGTTTTTGAAAACGGGCTATCTCATACCGTTGTTGAAAAACAGGCTATCTCAGGGAATGCTTGTAGAACGAGCTATCGCAGATAGCCTTTTTTCACAATTGACACTTATGTTGGTATTACTTTAATAGTGAGGTTTTTTAAACATAAAATTATTATTTTTTGGAATAAATTATGAAAAATATTCCAATATTACATTTTAAATTTGGTTTGATTACATCTTACTTTTTTAAATTTATGATTTGTTACATGACATAATTATTTTCTTGTCACTGTGGCGCTGCAGTCAACTATGCACGAGGCTTATAGCCATAAATTCAAGATTAAAAGTATATCCTCATTTAACAAGAACAGTATATATAACATTTCTAATCAGATATTTTCCGCAGTGTATAAATTATAAAATTTAACTTCATCGCCATATTATTTTATTATCAAATACTTTGTGCAAAAATATGTGAAATTAATAATTTTAGAGATATGTTCAAAAACCCTTTCACTGCTATAAAAAAACAATGATCTCTTGATTTTACGTGTAACATATTGAAATTGCCTCCCTGTAAACAGAGATAATTAATTTTGTGTTTATACAGACAAGCAAAGTGAAACGAATTTCAATAATTACCGTACACAAACGGGAAATTATTTTATAGAATCAGTAATAGTTACAATTAATTTGATATAATACAAAGTATTTATATTGTTCATATATGAATATGAAGTTATAAAATATACATTGAAAAAACCGATGAATCCACTTTGAACAAATATTTGTAAACGTGATTATCTTAAATGGAATATCTTTTGCACATTTTATCAATTAGACTTTAAGTGATATAATTTTAGAAAAAACTGCATAAATGTTTTTATTTATATTATAACATCGTTATTATCAAATTTGAAACATAAAATTGTTTAAGTAGTAAAAACTCTTTTAAAATTTAAGTGAATTTAACAGTTTTTTCGCATCCGAGCATTTTAAATGATAAACAAAAATTACATTTTTTTTTGCTGTTAGAATCTATAATTCGGATGAAAGTTACATAAGATGAAAGATCTAAACGAGGACACTACGTGTGTGAGAAAAAATACGTGAAATAACCCACACCCAGAGTAAAGTTGGCAATGATAGTTGGTTTAATGATGGGTCAGCATTGCAGGCCTGCGTTGCTTACCAATGTACACTCGGGAAAATCTTTTTTCTATCAAAACAATTTTGTTTACCATTTTTAAATTGTTTTTTTATATAACTTATTATTTTTCATAATAATAAGTTATATATTTTTATTAGATTTTTCATCTCAAAAGCTCTTAAAAGTTGGCATGAAATACACTGAAAATTCTTATAAATTATCATAATTTTAAAGTAATCCTAGAAAAATGTAACAATTTTTATTATTTCATTTTTGTCATAGAGAATTTGATATTCAAAATCGGTTCTAAAATTTACCGAAAGAATTATCTTTTTTCTATACGATCCCTGATTATTAGGTCACTTGTTCGACCAATATGTCATGTTTAACTTTCCAAAATTAGATGGATATTTTATATGAAAAAATGGAAACTTTGATGCTTAAGCTTCGATTAATTTCTAGCAATTTATACAAAAAGTGATTTAATGCATTCATTGATCAAAATGCAAAAAAAAACAATACTATTTTATAACTGTAGCTCAAGAATGATGAAATGCTTCATATATGACCAATAATGATAAAATGTTTTATTGCAATTTCCTTCAGTATTGATATTTCCTTATTTTCAAAGAATTGAAAAATACAAAGTAGCTTTAAAAAAGTCTTGAATCTAAAAACTGAATAATAACAATATTGCATTGTATATTAATAAAGGACATAAATATAATAATTACGATGTTATATAATCATTATTTTGTGGAGATATATTATGAATAGAAACGAAATAATAATAACATAAAAGGACTGAAGTAAAGTGAACGGAATTATCTTCATTAATGCGGTGGTTTTTATGAAAGAATAATTTTAGACGTAACTATGTTAAATTGAAATAAATACAATTTATTTTAAATGTAAAAAATGTTATTTATTAACAACTTTAAATTTATGAGTTTTTGACTTTACATAATTTCTAATAATGTTGTATTTTTTAATTTTTAAGAACAATTTTTTGAATAATAAATTTGTTTAGTAATATAATTATAAAAGCAATCATGCAAATAAATACACAAAAGTTATATTTATAAAAGTGTTAGCGTTACGAGATAAAACAGAAAAACGTGCAGAACATCAGTTGCAAAAGGCAATTGTCCCAATTACCGGCCCAATTAAGGAAAAACAAGTCGTTACGTTTTGGGATATTATTATCATAAACATAAACTATATTAGTATTAGTTAATTTTTACTACAAACTGCAAAGTATATATGTTTTAAGTTTAGCAAGTTCCGGGTATCTTAGATCAAAGTTATAATGATTGTTTTAACTTTCTTAATAATTGAAAACAATTAATTAATTAATTATCTTTTCTTCTAAAATGATTAAAAAGTGCTTTGGAAAGTAAGCAATTATGACCCAATTTGCATAATTTTTTGTGATGTGAAATCATAATCTTTGTAACCTAAATATTAAGACATTTTTGGGAGTTATGTAACAATAGTACATTACGTCACTAGGCAGGAAAGTAGTCCTTTTCCGGACCGAGTAAGTTGCACGAGGCGAAGCCGAGTGCCAACTTACGAGGACGGGAAAACGCTGAATTCCGTACGCAAACCAGTCGGGGAATCGATCACTTTCGTGACTGTTTTGCGTCTGGAAAGTAGCTGTTTTCGCGACCGAGTTACAAAAAATTATTGTTTGTTAGTAATTTGTTATAAACGATTAAAAAATGTCTACTTTCCAGATAGTTTGTTAAGATCAATTTGCAAAACAATTTACTCGATATGTTTAATTTTTTCAGAAGCAATAGAGAAAGGTCCACTGAAGACAGTTTTTCGATATTTATTTAAAGAAAAAAAGTTATCACAATTTTTGGAAAAAGCATCCAACAAATGAGCAATAAATCGTTTATTTTTTGAGTTAATTGTTCATATAAACGTTCTCTTTATTTATTCTGAACAATTAAAAGAAAAGAAGTTATTTAGAAATTCGTCTCAAAAAATCGTTTTGAAAATTAAAAATTCGAGATAAGAGTCTTTGAAGTTTATTTTGTGTAATATTGTATATTTCACTACATCAAAATATTGTTGTTACTGTTAATAAATATAATTTATTAATTTATAAATGTAAAAATTATATGCAGAAAAAAAAATTTTTTACCAGCACTTTATAAATAACAGTAACTTTTCAAGTAAATATTTTGAAACATTCAAAAATCATTTGATGTATTATTAACAAGAAAAATTATTATATTATGTCATTACACGTAAGAAAAACTCAATGAAAATTACTATGTATCGGAGTAAACTTGTGATGGTAAATGCATTTAGTAAATTTTACTTTTTGACTTAGTAATTTTTTTATAATTTTAACATTATAAAAAAATCCTTCTCCGAGTTTCGAACTCGGTACCTGCCGCTGTTTCTTAATAAGCCGTCGTACTTTAACCTCGCGGCTATTCGCGCGACTGTCGTTAAAAGGCTTGTTATGTTACTTAAACTATCAAGGCGTGAAATTTACTTTCACATAATATTTACAATGAGACTTAGTAAAAATTCATCACAATTAAGCAAATTTTAATCAAAATCTATCAATTATCACGAAAACGACATTACTGTCACAAGTTTACTCGGATACATAGTAATTTTTAATGAGTTATTTCCTTACGTGTAATTAAGGTGATTCTTCAGTCGATCTTGCTGCTTCTCCTCTAATGCATTTACCAATAACTATATCCTTTTTGCACTTATAAAGCTGAAGAATCACCTTAATGTTTTTTATATAACTCATAATATTATGACTCAATTTAAATATTTTAAATAATTAATTGTTTTTATTATTAATTTTTAAAATTTTATCAATATATCAAATATAACAAATATTAATTATTAACGATTATTTTAAAAAATATTAAATATGGCCTCCCTATTGCCCGAGAATTTAAATGTATACTTTCAATAACCTTACACAAATCATAATCGCTAACTTGTGCAGATACTCGCGCATGCGCACTTTGTTTTAACAAATGCAAGAAAAACGGTATATTTCTCAATTGTTTTGTATGTTGAAAATAACCTATTTAAGGGAATGAATACGTAAAGTGCGCATGCACAAGTGTTCGTTCCCTCAAATAGGTTATGTTAAGAATAGGTTATGTTATGTGAGAAATATACCATTTTGAATGCAGTTATTAAGAAACAATGAATTTATTTTTTTAGAGTTTAGAAAAGAAATAAAATTAGTTAGTTTGTTAGCGAAGGCAATATTAAAAAAAATGACAATAACCATGAATTAAGTTGTATAAATAAACGCATACATTTGCAGTTTTATTATTAGGTTACGTCATGAATAGCCTTAATATTTTCAGTATTCAGTATAATACATCCCTCGACTAATTTGCACTTTGTATGTAATTGAATGACGTTGCATAAGAATATTGATGATTTAGGTATTATTTAAAAATCCATATTTCGGATTCTGTGCGTTATTTTGCAGTTTCATAGAACTAGTGTATGCAATTACAAATTGATACAAGTTGATTTTGATAAAGTTGCGTAAGTTAGTTTTACAATTTAGTCTATTGATTTCAGTACTTGGAAAGGGTTCAGCGTCTTTAAGATACTTTAATGTAGTCTGATAGAGATTAATATTAGATTTTATTATAGTAATTTAATAAACGATGCAACGTTTAATTTATGTTTAGTTAAGTGATTCATTTTTAGCTAACAAGTATATCTAATTAGTAGTAATAATTACAAAAAGGAATACCCAATTTTTCAATTAATGACTTCAACGTTATATTATTCCGTCAAAACATTTGTCATCAATAATTGGGAAGTTGAGTGTAATGTATCCTCTAACAGGACAGAAACTTGTATTCTAAGTAAAACTTGAATACTTTGTAGATAGAATACTACACTCAAAACTTTATATTGTACAATTACAGTAAGTTTACTTTCTATATTTTAATTCTTAATAGATTTCACAGTAGAGCCGTATTTTTAATTTAAATAATGTACATTTCAAATAAAATGCTGTAATAATACATTTTTTGTGTTATTTTAAAGTGATATTAACTGGAAAAGGTACTGTAAAATCACAGATGTCGTTTTGAGTGTATTCATTAATTAATCGTAATAATGCTGCATCCAAAAAACACAAACTTAATTAACTTATGTTTAAAGTATTTTTTAGTGTTCAATTTCATGAGTTTCTTTAACATACTATTTTCCGAAATCTGATGAAATCACTACAAAAATTAACTATACACACTTATTATTTTATCATTTATTAATTTATTTTTTTTTTTTTTTTTTGTTTTATGAGTTCTGCTTCAGATAGAAAGAAGTAAGAAAGATTAATTATTCGTTTGTTTTCAGATTATCCTTTAGGAATTTGTACAATAATATGTTACGTCGTTAGAAAACTGCAGAAGGCATGAAGCATTATAAAGTATGGCTATTCTTATGCAATTTTATAATATTGGTAATTATACATTTTTTATTTTGTTATTCTGCGTCGTATTAACATTTTCACTCTAAAAACAAGTGTTTCGTTTTGAAACATTTTGTAGCAGCTTTTAAAACGTTTAGAAGTATTTCCAAATTTTCACCTATCTTTTTATAATGGGAAACATTGCGCATGTTTCAAAATTGAAACACTAGTTTTTACAGTGTTTGCATGTGAGATAAAATGGTCTACCATCGAAATTTTATTTTACACATATAGTCTTATGCAAACTTAAAAAAATATTATTTTAATCAAAATATATGTATAGGCGTCATGCATAGTTGAATGCAGCGCCATAGTGGCAAAAATAAACATTACGTCATATAACATTTCATACCTTAAAAATTATTTACATGAAAATTAAAAATTTTTAATTGTAATATTTCTGGCATTTTGTCTAAATAAATCATATAGAATTCAATTATATTTTTTTAATTTATCACTATGAAAATTGAAATAGAATATTTAAAAAATACGCTTTTGTTACTTAGACGACGTAGTTACACATTTTTGTCACTATGGCGCTGTAGTCAACTATGCAAGAGGTCTATATATTTTAGGTTTGTATTATTTCACATAAACATATTATAATTATCCTAATTTTTTATCATAATTATATTAACAAAATTTAAATATACATTTTGCTTATTATTATTTGTTTATACCATGTGGCACCATCTGTTTGATAATATAGGTTAGGTTCTATAATATCTTCTTTATATGAAAACTGTAGGTCGAAAATAATACTGTTTCTGATAATAACTGTCCTGTAAATCTTACTAGACTGCCTGTCGATATCACAGAACATTTTTTTTCTGAATTCATTATCTTCATGCATGAGTGACGTCAGTTCAGGATGCAATAAGTGATGTAAATGACCCTAAACATAAACGAAACAAATACAATCTATAATTTATGCTTTTCCACAAAAAATAAATACCCTTCTATACCATGGTATACCCACTTTTGCATGGTATACTTTTTTCTTTTTTACTTGAGACATTAAACTTACGCACTGTTACTTATTATAAAACATTTATTTTTTAATTCATTCAAAATATTATAAGCATAAATAAGCATATTAGATTTTATAAGATTTAGGTTATGCGTGTTTTAAATGACATACAATAATCTTTCATTATTAAAAGTCTGATGTAACATTTTCAAAAGTAAATAGATGAGCATTGATCGAAAAAAGTCTGAAAGAAAATGACTTAAAGTACAGAATGTTTTATCAGTTTTCTATAAAGAACATATTTGATGAATCAATGTCCAGGCTGTGCTACTTTAAAGGATCTCTTTTTTGACGAATTTGATAAATCAATGTTTTGACAAATAGGACACTCTGTATATATTTTCCGGGTTTACTTGTCATTTTGAAAATAAAATGACATAAAATATGTAAATTAAGATTTTATAAAACTTATATAAAATTTGTTTTTTTTTAATCATCATTAATTTTCATTGCGTTTTCTTAAAAATGTAAATACGGACACCCGGTATATACAAAGCATGTATGTTAAATTTCGTTGTTACATTAATTAATAATAATCTCTTTATCCAGGACAAAAGTTTCAAAGTTTTCATAAAAAGGCGAAATTCTTCACTTTATTAAAAAATTTGTTTAATAATTGTAAAATTTACTTTCATATTACTACTTTCAAGGGGATGAAAATCATTACTCCATTCTGTCGAATAATTTTGCAATTAATAATTAATAAAGTGTTTTGAAGTAGAATATTTTGCAGCATTACATTTTCAAATTTGTTTTGAAATGCACAGACTTTTATAATTAGGGCAAAACAAAAATCCAGTTTTTCTTGCAAATTTATATGACGTACGTTTATCATTGACGTCATATAATACGACGTTTGGCCGCGTATTCTCAATGTCTGAGTAGCACGTGGATGCCGGTTTAACGTTAGAAACAAAAATTATGTCATTTCGTTTATTTACGGATTTTACTTCAATTTATAACGTTCACCAGTTGTATTTGAACAAAAACAAATGTTCTTGTTCCTTTAAACGTTACATTATTTATTTACAATTTTATAAAATGTCGCAAAAACTTTACACTGATTTGTAAATTTTTTATTGTAAAAAGAGTACAAATATTAAGTGAAAATATTTCTTATTTATTGAGTAACTGATTTGCAAAAAATAAAATTTAAAATTTAAAGTTAAAAAACTTTGAAAGTCTAAATTAACTATTTTTATATAAGATAAATTATTGAAAAGTTGAAATATTAATTTTGTCAAAGAAAAATAGTCACTATCTTAAAAATAAAAAAAACTGTTTATAAAATAAAAATTTTAACAAAATAGCGGAATACCACTCTGGGGGCACCAGTTCAAATCTTGAAGAAGCGGGTTCTTTTAGTTATAATAATACAATTGAAAAATACAAAAAACTATAATGGTACAAAAATAATTAACAATTCAAGTGTTAATAATTATAAGCGATAAATAAAAAACAATGAAGAATATGTTTTTTCCCTTTTTTGTATTAATATTTTTCTCTTGTATTAATAGATGATTTTACTTCATTTTTTGTAAAAGTGAATTTACACTTTTTGTAAATTTAAATTCATACAATTAAAAATAATAACAAATAAACAAAATATTGTTTTTATGTTGATTTTATCATGAATAGAAAACTTATAATAATTTAAATGTTAATAAATTGAAAATTTATTACAACTGATGAATGTATTTTTATTTTGTATTAAATTTCTCCATTTTATTGAGAAATCTTGTGCAGTGAATCCAACTCTATAATCCATTGCTTTGACTACAAAAATAGGACCTAAGCCAATATCTATAGTATTCATCATGATCGACAAACTAATTCTTTGCAACAACGATTTTTTCGACAAGTTCTTCCATTTTCGTTTATTCAAAGAATCTTTAATATGTCAGATTGAATTTCATTGATTATTGAGTCAATGTTGGGTTCAACTGTGATTAACAACAACCGCAATAGTTTCATTTTTTAATTAACCCGAACATAATAAAATTCGAAAATCCGTCGAAATTTGGTATTGATCCAAGCATTAGATAACGCATTTCATACTGTTCACGCAGAGAAAAATACATTAATCTTTCAAAACAGAGAGTAATATAATTTTAATCAACAAAAAGAGACATTTTAATGAACAGTTTTGTTAATAATTGTATATTCTTGATTATTTGCAAGTTTGCAACTAAAATGAAATTTTTAATTAAAACTTTAACATTTTCTTCGAGCATACGTAAATATAATTTTTCGACTTAACAAAAAATATTATTAAATTTATTTCACCAGGCAAAATGTAAATTTAAAAATGTTTCTGATAAGAACTATCCATTATAGGTTTTGATGCATAGTTGACTGCAGTCCTATGGTGGCAAAAATGTGCCCCAAACGTATTTTTTGAATATTTTATTTCAATTTTCAGAATGATAAATAAAATGAAAATATATTTTAGTCACTCGGGGAGGGAAAGTTCCTTTTTCCTCCCTAGGGAATTTTCGGAAAACTGAGAATCCGTTTTCCCGAGCGGAATTTACAAGCCGAGCCGAAGGCGAGGTTATATAAATATTATATAAATGATTTACATATTTAGGAAAAAATATGAAAAATATATTATTACAATTTACATTTTTAATTCTACTATTAATAATTTTTAAAATATGAAAGTTTACATGACGTAGTATTTCTTTTTGTCACTATTGAGCTGCAATCAACTATGCATTATGCATCAATCATTTGCCTTAAAATTTATTCTTTTTGGGATTATTTCCCCTTTTTTATAATTAAAAATATATATTGAAACATGCGGGGCCTGAGTTCAATTCTTAATATTAGGATATATCAACTTTTGCTATTTTTGAAAAACAAGATATTTCATTTTTATTGTAATTTTTAGCTTTCTGGAGGAATAGTCATTTTTGTCGGAACCTGGCTGCTGATAGATCCCACTAAAGATCACATTTTGGAACTTTATTTATCCGGACTTTTGCCTAAAGAAGCGTTCAATGTAATAGCGTACGCACTTTTGGGATTTGGATGTATTATAAGTACCGCTGGAATTTTTGGTTGTCGAGCTGCCGTACGAGAGACTCAATGTATTTTAATTTCTGTAAGTTATAATCTTGCATTATTGCCAATTTATTGCTTTCCCAAAGTTTTTCGTCGTAAAATTAAGTTTTATTTAACGTTTACTTCAAAATGCTTCTGCTCTCAATATAATGTTACTTTAGAACAAGTATCTTGTCGAAGAAGTTGTTTAACGTTAATTTCTTTAGATGAAATTGTAATGTTTTGATCAAACTATATGATGATTCCAATAACTGTTCATTTTAAAAACATAACTTTAAAAGAATAACAATTTGTTTTATTATGATTATTTTGAAGTTACAAAAGTTCTTCATTAAGAGAATGTAAAACTTAATGAATATGCATCTAGATTTATTATACATTCCATCCAATTATTAGATTTAGTCAAACATTAGTAATAAACTTGTACTATTCAAATGGAAAGTACCTTATGATAATAATACGATAGAACTTCAACATTAAAGTTAATAGTTCATAATTTCATGATTACTAATAGAATGGATGAATTTTACAAATGAAATTTTGTTGTTTCAGTATATGTGCATATTAGCTACGTTAATCATTTTGGAAATCGTCTCCGCCATTTCTTCGGAATTCTTAACAAGGCGTATACTGTCCGGACTAGAAACAAGACTTACTATCAAATTAGATCAATATGGACATGATTCAACAAGTGATATATCCTTTAGTCAAAGTCTTGATTTTGCACAATATAAGGTGAGTAACAGGTAAACTCTAATCTTTATTCCTTTAATACAATAAAGTTTCTCTGGTTGCTTTTTTTAGGTTAACTATGTAAATCTAGGTTATGGGTTAACTATATACACCGAGTTTTTAGGAGAACTAAGCAAAACAATTCTTAAAATGGATATTTATTCGCCATTTTTTATATAAAGTTTAACAAATAACACGACAAATCATTTTTATACACATTTTTATATTGATTAATTATATTTTTGATTCGTTTATGTCATTTCAAAATATTACAATAAAAGAGGTTATATTCATTATTATTTTTTTATTTTTCGACTTATAGAATATTGATTTAAGGTTAGATTAACGACAACACAATTAATCTGATTCAAAATGTCAAATATTTGACATATGAAAAACTATAATGTTTGCAAAATGAAATATAATAGCATAATAATTATTCACTTTTACTTACAGTTCAACTGTTGTGGAATCCATAGTGATAATGATTATAATGGCACAGCTTGGTGGAGAGACAGCGAAATTTCTGGCAAAAGATTGAAAGTTCCATTTACATGCTGTGTTCTGAAAAATGCAGAGGTAATTTCTATAATTAAGTTATTTTAATCTTGTATTTACTGTATTAATATAAAATACATTAATGCATATATTTATTAAACAGTGCTTAATATCTATTTATATTGTTGTTTATTTTCAGTCCAAAAATACGGGTAGTCCTATGAGCGTTATATCTCGAGTATCTAAAGATGTAAGAAAATCCAATTTCTTATTTTTATAAAATAAGATGTAGAATTAAGATTATTCATTGTTATTTAAATATTAATTACAAATTCCTCTTTTAGTATGAAAAACCATGGATTCGACCACAGCCAAAAGACGAAGTAGCATGTGAGGATACAAACATAGAAGCGCATAAAGGTTATCGACATAAACAAGTAAGTTTAGTTGTAAATAAATTATTGACCAATCATTCAATGTCAAATCGAACATCCTTATTCTATTTAAAAATAAATGTCAGATATATGAATAACATTTTTTTATATCACCAGAAACTTATCAATTAAAATATTAGTACAAGATATCGATTCCAAATAAAGTGGCAATTTTAATTATGCCACGATAAATAAAGAATGTTAAAAACAAAGAATTAAGTTAACTTATAAACTATTAACACACATTATTATATAGATTAATAAAAATCATAACATTTACATTACTTTGTCTTTATTTGTAGGGATGTCTCGAGAAGATATCAGCATGGCTGCAATTTGTAACGAATATATTAATACTGCTCGCTCTATTTATGGCTGCGTCCCAGGTGCAAATAAAATTAGATTATAATTTATTTCACTTTTATTTATAAATATGTTTTTATATTCTTGTAGAAAAATGCATTTGATTCAATTTTTTTTAGTTATACACTGGAAAAAAACCAGTGAATCGGTAGTATTTCATGACTGGAAACATTAAATAAGGACATCCCTAGTAAAAATTGCAATTGGGTTTTGATGTGGCCATGATCAGGAAACCACAGTACCTAATCTGGCCATAATTAGATTTTTAAATTAGGATATTATATGTGTGTAACGCTAGGAATTGATAT
>JABFPJ010001649.1:0-24093 GCA_022817425.1 Gryon sp. ZL-2020 | reverse complement strand
AGATTCAGCCATGGTTGCCACGGCGTTTCCCAAGCTGTGGCAAATGCTATGGTCATACACCATGATACGAGCCATGGTATGGCAAGGAATGTGGCTCTTGGCATAATATTTGCCACATTATGGGCAATACTGTGGCGACCATGGCTAAACCTGTGGCAATGACCATTTTTAAAGAACTTTTGACAAGGAGTCTGATGGTCATATTCGTGTCATACATTTATGTTACACCCTGTATTTTCGGCAAAAAGTTATATATTTAATATATATTTCAAATATATTTCTGAAATATATTTGTAAAAATATAAGTAAAAATATATTTGTAAAATATATGCAAAAATATATTTGCATATAAAAAATATATTTGAAATATATTTTCAAATATATTTTAGCGGCAAAAAGTTATATATTTTAACATATATTTTGACTTATATTTTTTTCCGTACGGGACGCTATAAGTAAAACTGTCAGAATAAAATGGTCATATTTGCAGAAAAAAAATTAAACATGAAATAATTATAAATACTTAAAAAAGGTTAATTATAAAAAAGTAAACATTTAATATGTGCGCGCGTAGCGTCCTGTTATACCCTTGCATTCTAAAATTTCCTTCTGGATGCAATCAAAGCTGCCACAATTACTGCATCCTATAAATTGCATTTATTTACTCACTCAATCGAACTTTAAAAGCACCATCCTATCTTGTCTGTGTTAAGTTTTTTGTCTTCTCTTTGTTCTTTTCAAATCTTCTTCGTAATTTATTCATCACTTCCTCATATTACTTAGTCATTCATTTGTCATTCAAGGTTATCTTGTTCCTATTTTTTACCTTTTCATTTTTATTCATCTATTTAGGTTTTTTGTTATTTCTAGGTTTATATATGTGTATATTATCTTCAATCTAATTTAGTCTTTTTTAGTATGTTATTTGACTTTATTTTATATCTTATACTTTATATTTCTTATTTTATCTAGTACTCCAGATTTTTAGGACTCATGTTTAGGATTATATAATTTGATTGATGATTAAATTTGATTTAACAATTTATTTTATGGTTTTAACAATTCTATTTTCACATTATTATTAGATGTATCTTTTTCAGCCAAACAGGTTTTATCCTGAGGCGAAATAAATTAATAATAATAATCATTGATTAATAAGATGTAAAATATTTCGTAAAATATCGAATGCAAATCCTCTTCTAACCACATAATGTCCCTATGTAATTAAATATCAAAATTAAATACAAAAGTAATCACTGATTGTTTGTATTTATAACAAACATGCGAAGTGTATAGCGTAGTAGATAGAGGTTACATTTACTTTTAAACATGTTTAAAAGTGAATGTAATTTCTATGCTTACGCATAAGCATAATATTTCTGAGATTGTGTTACTGATACGAAAAAAATATGGATGAAAGTTTATGTCAAGATATATTTGAAAATATATCTAAAATACATTATTTATATGTTAATATATTTTATCATTTATTTTGAAAATATATTTTTACTTGTATTTTTACAAGTATATTTCAGAAGTATATTTTAGGTATATTTTAAATATAAACCTTTCGCCGCAAATATGAATAATAAATGTGCGCATATTCATATATATTTTAGCATATACAATTTCGAAATATATTTTCTGCCGTTAGGATAAGGGCGCGAAGAGCCATTTTGTGAGGCAAATCCTAGCGCGAGTTGCAATGTTCAAGGATAGTTTCAGGCCTCGAGAGCACTGATATGACTTAAATAATATGAGCTCGAATTCAGTCGAACATTAATGGACGGTTGCTCCTATATTATGGATTTAATTCATTTCGCACCTGTGAGTAGTACTGCAAATTACTAATTCACAGTGATAAGATAAAAAAGAGACTGGTAATGCTGGCCGCACAACACGGAAGAAAATTACTCATTAAAAATTACTATGTATTCGAGTAAACTTGTGACGGTAAATGTATTTAATAAATTTTACTTTTTGACTTAGTAGTTTTTTTTTATTTTAACATTATACAAAAAATCTCTCTCCGAGTTTCGAACTCGGTACCTGCCGCTGTTTCTTAATAAGCCGTCTTACTTGAACCTCGCGGCTATTCGCCCGACTGCCGTTAAAAGGCTTGTTATGTTACTTAAACAATCAGTAAAAATTCATCAAATATTTGTAAAAATTACTATTAACTTAGTAAAAAATCATCAAATTTATGCAAATTTTAATCAAAATCTATCAATTACCACGAAAACGACATAACCGTCACAAGTTTACTCGGATACATAGTAATTTTTAATGAGTGATTTTCTTCGGTGAAAAACGATCGTTTTCATTGTACTTGGCCACAGACACTACTGTGTCTATTGATTTTATGTTACTTGAATTAAAAAAAGTTGTAAAAGCAACTGTCGAAAGAATTGAACCCGAAATATATTATAATATATATGTATACATCGTAAAAAATATATTTTTTGACGATATTTGTGTCCAGAAATAAAAAGAAACAAAGGCGAGTATTATTTATATATAGACCATATTTAGAAAATTGCTACACAATATATAATACAAATTGTAATAAATTATCACACAATATTTCATTTTCTGAAATAAATTTGAAGAAAAATAAGTAAAAATTAGATATGTGCGGGCTTAGGCCCGACATTTTAAAAAATGCATTTGTAAGAAAGAGTTAAATGAATTAATTTGTTTTGAAAATCTTGAGATTCATATGAAAATAGTCATAATATGTGACTTTTGGAACGCTTCATACATAATAACTGCATGGACCGAGGTCGGGCCGTAACTCGGGCTTTTATCGGGCTTTTTTTAACGTAACTTCAAAGAACTTTCAGAAATCTCATAAATTTCATCAAAAAGTGGTATCAATACTTCCAAACATTCCGCACGATTCAAGTGGGAAAATATTTTTTTAAAATATAACAATTTAAAGTAATACGAGACAAAAGCCCGAAAAAAGCCCGACTTTAGACCTGCACATGCCTAATAAAAATGTATTTGCAAAATATATACAAAAACATATTTATATATGAAAAATATATTTATGATAAATTTTCAAAAATGTTTTATCGAAAAAAAGTTATAAACTTTGTCAAATATATTTTTGCCATACGGGTTACATTTTACTTTTTATTAAATCAGATGATAGAATAATTGTATTACATAATATATTTTTTAGATACCGAATCGTCAGATTCGTAAATAATATAGTCATATTTATTAGTTACAACAATTTGTATTAGTTTTTTATTTAGCGTGTGCTGACGCAGATTAATCTTATAATTACAGTTTCTGTTTACATACTACACCAAGATTTTAAGTCGTTGTATATATCAGAAGCTTATTTATGATTAACATACCTTAGCATAACTGTTAATTATGCATTTTATATTAGATATTGTTTTTGTTCTGAATTAAAACAACAACTCGTATTCTATTTCGCACATCTGCATGCGCCGACAATATAACTACACTGGGAGAAGCGTGTCATCAATGCTGTCATTATCATCATGTCGCACGCGCCTAAGTTTTCGTACATGCAAATGTCAGTGTACGTAAGTGAATCTATCAGCGAAAGGCTTTCAGCATAGTGTTCATGTTCAAGACTCATCTCAGCTATCACTGATACGTTGCGTCAACAGTGGAGTAAATTCGTTGATCGAGACAAAATGGTAACTCTTCAATGTGAGGGTCTCTGAGGGAGTCGAGTGCTTTCGACCATGACACAGTAATCGACTATTTGTTATTCTTTCAACGTCACAGGTATAACTCGATCAGTACAAGCATAGTCTTATAGGTATTATAGACCTTTTATTATATGACTGTCATTATAATTTTGATATAATAGTACAAAATAAGCTTTTTTTTCAAAATATGTTATTTAATTAAATATAAATTAATGAAAACATATTTCCATTAAGAAAATAGTAAAAATAATATAACATACAAAACATAATCAAACATGAATATCATGATAATAATTGTTATTAATAAAAACTACCTAGTATAATAAAAGTGTAATCAAAATTATTATGCTATTAATAAAATTTACTATACCATTTATAAATCTGAGAACAACTCGACATCAATAAACATAATATCCAAAATATAATATGATATAGTAAATTTGTGTATGCTACATTATAGTTTTCATTAAATCAGATCATACAAATTGAATTAACAATAAAAATAAGAAGTTATGTTTTCATCCTTCATTTAAGTCCGGGAAGTTGTGGTTTTCACAACAATAATGGTAAAAAATGCAGGAAAGGATTTCCCACACTCGTTATAAAAATATCGTAGGCAACTTACGTGGGATTGACAATTCTTGACTCGTGCGATATACAGAACTTGTCGGGAATCGTCAAATTGCCGCACTAAATGCATGATAATATATATAGTGATTTTTCATATCACTTGCAGCAAACTTTTTTAAAGTTTACATGCAAGATTATCAGGATGCACATTTTGTGTGATCTCTCTGTGTGAGTATTTTCACATTAAAAGACGTCAACTTTAAATTAACATTCATAAAAAGTGAAACAGAAATAAACAGGGTTTTTATTGGTTTTGAATAGAGTAAATTCATAAAAATATTCCAAACTAACTTTTCTATGCAAATTAATCTCATATGTTCATTTAAATTTATATTAAAAAATTGTTATTTGGCGAAAACTTCTTCAACTGAAACACTTATTTAGTAATTAAAAGCGAGAAAATCCTCGTCAGACCTGTGCATATCATTAATGAAAAATACCTTTTGAAAAATATCATAACTATTTTAAAAAGAAAAAAAATTTGCATTTTCCTTTTAATTTTTATCAGAACTGACCATTTTATGACTAAATTTAGAAAACTCTATATATTTTTTGCAAGTAACTTTTTACCGAATAGATTCAAGTTGAATTAAAAAAAAACTATTTGACAATATGTGCTAAAAAGCTTTTGTTAATATGTAACCCATCAATTTAATTAATAATTTGCTTTTGCAGATTTGCTAAAGTGGTCTACACTTCTCTTGAACAGTTTGTTTAAATACAATCAAATATATTACTGCACATTCAAAGTTCCATTTGTAATCAATTTAATATTATCCTGTTATATATATAAATAGTCTACTATATATATACACACACAGAGCATAATTAATTTGAAACGGGGTCTAAAATTGAAAATTTTTTTAACTAAGAAAATTAGAGTAATTTTGGTCTGCGTGTATAAAGTCCAAAACGTTTGTGTATGATTAAAGTTGATTAGGGAATATATCAATTAAATAAATTATACTAATTTTTATACTAAAATTCATGCTGAGATTCGGTTAATGAAGTTAAGTAATCAGCAGAACTAAAGAGTAAAAAAATAACCTAGTATCGATTTCAAGGTATCATAATTGTGAATTTAATAAATTTTAAGTTTTTACCTAAGATATCAATTTACATAAATTTTTTTAACTTAGACTCAATGACTACACAGAATAACTGACAACATATTTACAGGAAGTCCATTTTATGAAATTCGAATATTAAAACAACTGAAAAGTGAAAATGCTTATGTTTTGAATACACCATATTGATAATTAAGACACATGTACAGAATTTATAATATCTGTTTCGGGCAGAGAGGAAGGAAGTGCATGAGTCGATATAATCTGTTTGTAGCCAATCGGGCATGATGTAACGCTGAATGTGACAGTTATATACAGTGCACGGAGAACACGGTCAACACGATTACTAGCATGAAACAAATGCAGTGAATATCCACGTCAATGTATGCTACTGCCGTCACTGCTCATCGCGTTAAATGAGCTGAAGCTGGGGACTTGTTTTAAGCCCGACACGTCCTACTCGACGGCCAAACGTCAGTCGCATCATTCGTAATCAACGAACCGTCACTAATTCAATAAAATTGATATTATTATTGATTTGCGATGCTTAAAAAACAAATTTAAATCAATAATTATTTTTCAAATTAATGTATCATTTAATATTTATACCTTGTGGAACGTATACAGTTTGTATCATTTGGAAAATAATAAAAAAGTATACATAATTTTTGTTCTGTCGAAACATTTTAAAAGGTTTTCCTAGTATCAAAATTATGTGCAAGCCTACACGGGAAAAAGGTCAGGTTGAATTAACATTTTTTAATATGTTATGACATTTCGTTCAAATTAAATGCAATCCGATGTTAAAAAAACATCAGGAAAATTTTATTTTAATGTTCTTTTTCGTTGTTATCAGAAATATGTTGAAATTAGTTTGTGTCTAGAGTTACAATCGACTGTCGCTTAACGAGGTTGTGTTGACAAATTATCAGTGAAAAATCTTGATTGAATTTGAAGTAATTAAAAGGTATTAATATGGAATTAAATTAATTAAACATTAATCATTTTTGTGTAAAACTTATTTCATATATATAAGTTCCCCGAAACATATTGTTTCGTTTAACTTATTAAGTATTAATAGACTGAAATATATTATAACTTTCATAGTTACTATTTATAAATCATTATAACATTGTTTTTCATTTGATTTCATAATATAAGAATTATATTTTTTTATATTATGTGACAATATTTTATGTTTAATTAATGATTTGAACAATTACTTTGAATGAATGTTATATCAACATCAGCACAAATTTTATTTTAACAGTTTGTTTATAACATTAATAATAATTTTAAAGTGATATTATAAGGTTAAGTTTGACAATTTATAATGAAATAAATGTGAGATAAACATTAAAGAATTTTATATTAAACTGAAAATTTTTTCCCATGCAAAATATCGGTCGAATTTAGGTTACGTTGTAATCTTATACGCGGGAAAAACTAAGGCGTACCTAGAATTTATTCAAGAACATTGGCACTATGTAAGGTTCACCAACGTCCGACCACGGGGCCTAATTTATTTTGTTATTTTTCAAGTCATTTATTAACCCATTAAGCGTCGTATATGAAACGAGTTAAATTTCTGGTAATTTTTTTGTGGATTCGTAATCTACATGTCAAAATGTACAAAATTTTGCTGTAAAATATTTTTCATTTTTTTTGTAATAACAATTGTATTTATTTATAAAAATTAAAAAAAGTATTGCAAAAACTTATATTGAGTTATATTCTACCTATTAGTCTCATTGGAAAAAATATTTGAACTTTTGAATCAAATTAATTTCGAAAAAACTAAATTTTCAAATGTTGCGTAAACGCATCAACGGTGCAAAATGGGTTAATTAATCATAAACAAACATTCAAGCAATATGTAAATGTTTTTTATATATTAAACATAGTGCGGTCAAAATGATTCTCAAAAGCATTACGACTTTCAAATCAAGGTTGCCTCAGTCTACAAAAGATAGTAAACTCTCAAGGTGGGAACGCGGGTTCGTTTCACGATTCTGATTTTTTTAATTTTACATTAATGCAATATAGGTGAAGCACAGATAAATCATTACTGACCTTTGGGCCCTTCAAACGTATATATAGGGCCAATAATTTTATCTAAGCATGCCTACATAGGGCCAAATTTCATATGTTAGTAGGGATTAATAGGTCATACGTACGGTTTCACGGAAAAAAGCCACAAATTCTAAAATTTTGTTTCGATTTTGGAAGATAATGTTTTACGTGTTTTATGATACAATGTCTCCTACAGATACAGAAGATATTTTAAGAATTATATACACTGGATATTATAATTATTGCCGATTTTATATATATTAGATACATAATATATATAAATATATGGTTAAGGCTGCTTAGCTACTAAGCAGTTACTAAAAGAGTGGAAGATAAGTGGCATAAAATTGTTATTAAATTCCTACTATAACCGTACTTCATCGATACATATGCCAATCACTTAACTGCAAATAGACGCCTTGATACTTCCAGATTGTGGCCTCAGTAAAATGTGAAAACTCCCTTACTATTACCAGTAAAATTGTTTACGTTCCACACGTATGTATGATTTGTCTCACACGAGCGCACGACATCTTTTGAATAACATCATTCTATACACTTGAATTTACAAAGTCACTGAGTTTTACAATATGTTACCATTCACAAATTTTAAAATATATCAATTAAAAAAAATGTTAGCACAACGCTCATAGCGTGAGCAATGGAAGTTCAATATTTGTAGATTCGACTGAACAACTCCACGATTACATTTTGTGCTTTCTTCTCTATTAAAAATTAATCACCATTTGATTATCGATATCTACACAACACTTTCTCTCTCCGCTTGAGATATTTTTTTCATTATTAAATTTGCATTGCGTCCCATAGAATGATGCACTTAGTCAAAACTACAGTCCGAGTTTCGTTGTCGCATATTTCTTTTCGTCTATCGAAACATTCTAGACTTTCAAGCGTTCTATTTTAGAACATTGGTTTATCATTTATGGACCTCGTACACTCTTCATTATATTATCTTTCGTTCATATAAAGTATCTACAAATGACAATTAAAAATCTATTACTTCTTTAAGTATATTTAAAAATATTTATTTTTAGTGACCAAATTATAATTTAAAATAATAATAACTGCAGTCATTATCTGTCGTTTATCATAAAATTATTATCATAAAAAAATTAAATTGACCGACTAAAAATCGCATGATAATAATACAATCCGGTTTGTTCAGCTAATCAATCAATCAGTCAGCCGCCATCACTATAAACTAGTTGCACTCACAAGATGACTTTCTTCAGTGAAGAATAAGTTTCTTAACTCAAGATGTTATTGATTTTAATATTTAATCAATAATTTTGTCTCTATATATTTTTCCAAATCTGTGCCAATCTAACATAAAAAGTAAATAAAGTCATTCTTATTCATTACAAAAAAATATTAATAAATCAGATATGAAATTAATAACTTTTTTAAACTTACTGATACTTTTTCATAAAGATCTTTGTGGGAATCACTGTTTTCAATCTCACTTTTGCACGATTTTTGCCTTTTTTCTTTTCCTGTCACTTTTCCTTTCCCCTTGACTTTTCCTTTTATTAAAATGGCATTAGATACTGACAAAATGTCTATCAGAATCAGTAAACTCTTCATGGCATCTGAAAGGTAAAATATACAAATGTAATATCTATAAAAAAAAGTTTCAAATATTTACACATCATCGTCAGCGTCATCATATTTTTTCAACAAATTTGGTTTGTTAAATTGTGCATATTTAAGGATGCGTGGTTGATAATATGCAGAGAATTTTGAAATAAAATTATCGCCAGAATTTGGAAACATCTGAGAAAATTCTGCATCATTCTGCATAAGACATGTAAATTTTTTCATTCAATACAAATGTATTATATCATCGCTTGAAAACACATGATAGTAAAAAATTACCATGTCTCCATTTCAGTTAAGTATTCACTTGTGTTCTTTGATAACTGTAGTAACGTCAGGCTGAGTCTCAGAAATCCAATTCCGTCTGTTCTAAAATGTCTCTTTTAAAGTTGCCACGATTGCTTCCTTATTTGACTCTGGTGGAAATTTGTGCAACATTCATGACACCTAGGAATAAATAATAATAACGTATAAATTTTATTACAGAAAATAGATTAAGCATTCTTATTTATTAATTTAACATATTTACTTTTTCTTTCAGTTCCTTATCACATAACATATGTTCTTCGCCCTTTTCTTCGTCTTTTTTATCAGCTGGTTTTTTGCACTAGTCTTGTATTTTTTTTACCCGGTAGCAGTTTTTTCGAGTGTTTGCAGACGATAATAAATGAAAACCAGCTTAGTACTTGGATCAAAGTAATGTTCCTAAAAATCAATCAATTAAGATAAATACTACGTTTTATGCAGTATATAACATTTTTTATACAATGATTACCAATCTTACAAATCCAAGAGGCGTTGATTTATTTCTCAGCAAAAAGAACTCAGTAACTACGGCATTGGCCAATGCAGCTTTAGATTCGTCTGGTGGATAATTACAAAAATATGATTTTCTTATTAAAAAAATGTATACTCATTTATTGTAATTAAAATAAAAATCATTACTGTTTATGTATAGCGAACTCTGCTACAATTATTCATATTAAAGCACGTTCAACTTGTTCTGAAAAATTGTTTTTTTTATTGCTTTCAAAATGTCATCTCCTTGCTCATGTTTCTTCACTGTATTTTCTACTGTACCATATCTCTAAATAATTGAAAACGAGTATTAATAATAAAGTTTAAAATACGATATGATTAAATAATTTTGAATGCGTTTAACGAGAATTTATAACGATTAATTTCTGTTGGACGATTTGAACTTGGCATTTGTGCTTCAGGAGCTACATTCTCGAGTAAATTATTTTGATCGTTGTGATTAATTAATCTCGGTCTTTTATTCCTGTTTTCTGGAATTGAATGTCTTAATAAATTACATTCAGCTTGGTTCCAGTCATGCTTTGAAATTTCAGCTGTTGGTAGACAATTTGTTGTAGACGGGAAATAGTCAACATCAATGATGCTTGGTTCAACCTTAAAATTAAAATCAAATTAAATCAAAATAAAAATGAATTTCGTTCATTTTAATAAGTATTTTTAATAAAGATAAGATCAAGATGTAGTTAAGTTTTGGAGATCTTCCTGACACTTTCTAATTATTTACAAAAGCTCTTTTGTCGGATCCATCCGAATTTTCATAGGAAGCAAATCTTGCTGGGTTAAATCTAGGAAAGATAGGCCGTTGATGCCTTCATCTGAAAATTATAAGTATTACTTAAGTTATTGAAATAAAACATGTAAAAAATATATTGTGAAAAATTAAAAACATTAATTACAAACATACAACAATACAATTTCGTTAGAATTTTAAAATGATTTTTAATTTTAATTTTTAAGTGTTCATTTCTTAAGAAAATACACTTTCAGACACAGTTATTTCGAAATACTTATTAAACATGTATCAACATAGACAATGTATGTGGTTTTAATTCGTTTAGGTGAATTTTTTGGATGATCAAAAACACAAACAACTACTAATATTCTCACCCTGGCGTCATAAGGTGGCGAAGGCTAATGTACATGTCTTCAGATGTAAGTTTACTCCAGTAACAGAAAGGTTTATAATACTAAAAAGCTGCAAATTCGATTAATCGAACTTGATCATCGTCGTTAGCGCTAATCTTATAGGCATTCATGTCTGTGTCAAAGCAATTCGCAATATAAACTGAAATTAGTGATAAAATTTCTTTCGATCTCAATACAATACTCAAAACGACATTCGTGATTTTACAGTATGTTTTCAAGTTAATATCACTTTAAAATAACACACAAAAATGTATTATTCCAGTATTTTATCTGAAATTTACATTATTTAAATTAAAAATACAGCTCTACTGTGAAATCTATTAAGAATTAAAATAGAGAAAGTAAACTTACTGTAATTTTACAATGTAAAGTCTTGATTGTATAATAATTTATTTAATCTGTCCAAATGAAGAACAGATAAATTATTTTTTCTAGTAATATATTACTAGCTATAGCTAGAGAAAATAATTTACCTTCATTGAAGTTCTCAAAATAAGATCATTTTGAGAACTTCAATGACAGGGACGTACTCAAACGATTCCAAAGTTCTTTCTGGGACAAAAGTTGTTGATTCTCGATCTAATCTGCTATCTATTCGACTTTTTAATTGTATTGTGATTGATTTGATGTATCCGTAATTTTCAAAGAAAGCTTCAACTTTATTAACTTTAAATTCAACTTTAAATTAAGAATACTTGCATCATCAATAACAGATCCTAGTTGACACTTTTCCGTAATTGATAATTCTAGAAACTTTTGCAATTTAATCATCATGTCCTGTATTGCCTGAAGAATTGACTGAATCACAGTGCCTATCATAGAAGAATGACTTTGTAGCCGGGCATTCATTTGCATAATTGACTTCCTCATATTGAAAGCATATATTAGCTTCTATATTCCAATTATCTTCTATCAGTTCATCATCAAGATTGCAAAATTCTTCATCCAGATGGCCAAAAAAAAGTGTCATGTAAAGTAACGAAATCATCTACGTAGTGTTCGGCGTCCCGATTATCTTGAAGTACATCATTACGTGCGACGTGCACTAAATCCTCGTGACAAGTTTCAATGCGTATGCGCGAATTGTAAAAATGTTTGTATTTCCTTTGGGATCCATTTTGTGAACAAATAAGGCCATTGTCTAAACTTCTCAAAATTGTTATACCGTGTACTCCTTGAAAATGACAACTGAAACCAGTCAATCCGCCATTCACCAATTGATTACATTAAAAGCAGTTTAATTGATTCATTTTTATTTTTATTAATGGTATACTAAGATAAAATCAACGTAAAACAATTAAGCTTTCATACATAAAAAATTCAAATAAAATCTAAATTTCATAAAAATATTTGAAAATTTGTACTAAAAAAAACCTTTTTCAAAAAATAATATTAATTAACGTGAAATATCATTAGAATATAAACTTTTCACTTAAGAATCATGTGAAAAATATTATGAAGAAGTTAGTATATAGATAATTCATAAAGTGTTCCTTAAAAATTACTTTTGATTTAAAAAGTTTTTGATATATTATAAATATTGAAGTTAAACTTCTGAAGAACATCATGTGAAATACGTATACATAACTAGCTCAATCTGTTTCACCCAAGTGTTGTAATGTAATGTTGAATGTTTCCCTTTTACACCTGCTCAACTTAACGCAAATCAATTTGTTGAAAAAAAAAACGAAAAAATATTAATAAAATTGAATTTTAATGTTACTTTTAGAAGTTAACACATCTTCACCGATAAATTTATTTGAATGTACTGTTTACGGTGTGCGCTGAGTTAAAATTATATACAGCATTTACACTTACAATTATATTACAGTTAATTTACAGTTAAACAAACAATATTATTTACCAAGTGTTACTATCACAAGAAAACCACGAAACAGACAAGCAAAATATTAATTTGCTTATATTAGTAAGAAGAAGGATTTATGTTTAAAGTGAAAAATGTGTATTATATGGATAATTTTTTGTTTTCCTCAATTTTCAGTTGCCAAAAAATTGTTTCTTAACTATAATTATTATTATTAAAAATGCTTATTACTAATCATTTAATAATATAAACAATTTCAGATTTTAACTTGTCATTTTACAATCAAATTTATTAATAAATAATTTATAATTCAATAACTCATCTGGGTCCATACATGAAATATCACAAGACAAAATATCACAGACAAAATATCACAGTAACAAAATATCATAATGAAAAAATATCACAATGACAAAATATCACAGGACATAATATCATTGCGTTAAAAATATCATTAAAAAATAAATTCAATCATTTTTAATGTGTATATAAATATTTATAACAATTTTGATTTATAAATAATCATGAATTATGAAGAAAAACGATTACATTATAAATTATTGGCAATATTTTTCATACATCGGAGAATTCTTTTTTGGTTATATTTTTTTAACTCTTCTTTCAGTGATCTACTTGATTGACATGTCCGTTTGCGTTGCGGTTCCTAATCGGAATCAAGTTTACACAATAATATTCGACTCCCTACATCTTCGTCACATTTATTTTCATATCTTTTTTTTCATCAAATTTTTTTGTATTCTTATCACATATTTTGTTGTCACCTCATTTTTCATTACATGTAATTTGTTTTATCTATGAAAAAGACGTGTAATAATTGCGGCAATTATTGTAACCAAATTAAAAAAATCCCTTGAACGTGGGCCTCGACAAATACACCGACCTTTACGTGAATTTTATATGCATTAAAATGCGAATTGTGTGATGAAAGTCACATGTGATGAAATTGACATGTGATGAAAGTGGCATGTAATGAAACTGACATATCTATCTAATAAACATTTATCACTCATGTATTAAATTTAACTATGGAAACGATTTTATTGAAACAAAATGTAAAGGATATTAAATATTAACTAAAAATATTCTTCTAAGTTTACTTAAATCTATTTACAACATTCTAAATGTTGTTATTCATATCAAATTAAAATTATAAAAGTAACGGTCTTCCATGAAAACGGCAATATGAAATGTAAGGTATTGTATTGTATTCTTTATTTGTATAAGGGTTTCCTTTGTAACAAAGTGGTATTACATAAATAATAGCTATAAAAGTGTATGAAAGAAATAATTTGCATAAATATAAAGATTAGCGATCGAAGACAATTAATATGTACATGTATAGCAGAAGATTATTAACAGAGACGCGGCAAACAAGTATAGACAACTAAATTGAATCCTGTAGAGTTTAGTAAAAGCAAAAAGAAAAAGACAAAAGTACAATTTCTTCTATTCGTTTAAGCAAAAAGCGCGTTAACGCAGGCTGTTTACAATATAAAAAACTATGGCTTTAATTATATTTAAGTCAATCTGGATACAAAGAAATGTAATATTGTCAATATCGAAATTGTTGAGAGCTAGTATTGGGCTGATGTAATGTCGTCGATAGTGACCATACAGTGGACATTTAAGGAAGAAGTGGTCGAGAGTTTCGTGTTGTCTCAAATTACAAGTGAGGCAGTTCGCTTCGTAATTCAGCGTATAAGAAAAGCCTTTCCAGAAGAATCTAATATAAAGACTGGATGTAAGACGGAGTTGCGCATAGATTTGTAAAAATGCCCACGGAACTTTCAAATTCAAATATGGCGCTGTGTCGTCTGAAAGTATTCGAGGTAGGCTAGTTACACGAGATTGGGAGTTGTAAAACTTGTTCAGATCTACAATTTAACAATCTATCGAGTCTGTCTGACCATTCTCTCGGATCCGTAGATTGCATCAAAGGCGTTTCGTTTACCAATGACAGAATTGGTTCCAGGCCACTGAACCAATTATACTTATCCGACGTTGGATTTCTCCGGAATCTATAAATTTGGTTCAACAGGCAGATTTTTGGTAGGCGATTTGGCTCCATGGATAGTACATTGATTATGTATCCGATTGTAAGTTGAAGAATCCTGTGACTGATATTCAATATCCCAACTTCGAGCCGCAAGTTTAAACTGGCCGTGGTTCTTGGTACACATAACAATTTTCTGTAAATGCCAAGCTGGACTTTGTCTGCCATGGCCATATATCGCAGCCCTCAGGCCGGGACAGCATATAGAAGCATAGCTAGGATTATTGAATCGCATAATTTTGCTCTGGGAAGCCATGAGTCCATCCTAGATCCGGCGCATATAGATCTCATCGCATTGATTGCTAGTTTCGATTTTATAACAGCGCTTCTCGCTGCTTGGAGGCCCAAAGAGGAACTGTTACATCTAACTCCCAGATAAGTATAAGTATTGACCACTTCCAGTGATGTTCCTTGATAGTAAAAAGTTTTTCTCGTCTTCTGTCCACCTGGCTTGAACTGTAGGACTTTCGTTTTTTTTGTATTAATTCTCAGGTGATTGGAGTTGCAATATTTGCCTAAAGAGTTCAATATTTTTTGCGGAATTACCGACGATCTAACTAATACGACTATATCGTCCGCGAACATCAAGAGAAGTATGTCATACGACGGACCCATACTCACACCTTCTATCCCATCTGATCTAAAGTGTGACTCTAAGTCTGCGAGGAAGAGTGTGAATAAGAGATGACTCATCACTTCTCCCTGTAGGACGCCCTCTGTGACGCGTATCGGATGAGACAGTTGACTCGTACCCTCAATTCGGCTTGACTATACAAACTTGACAGAATCCGGATCATCTTGGCACTACAGCTAAGATTGTAGAGTTTATGCAGCAAAAGATCGTGGGGTACTGAGTCGAAGGCACGCTCAAAGTCGACGAAAAGAGAAAAGATGTTATTGCCTCTTTTCAAGTGATGCTGAGCAACAGACATCAGGACAAATACATTGTCGAGACATGAGCGCGTCTTCCTGAATCCCGATTATGCTTCTGGTATTATGCAGTTTGCTTCAGCTCAAGATAGTAGTCTTGCATTTAAAATAAGGGTAAACGCTTTCAGTACGCAATTTAATATTGCAATGTCCCTGTAATTTCTCGGGTTTAACGGATCACCTTTTTTATGGAACAAAGTCATGGTGGCTTGACACCATACGCTTGGTATGCGTTCAGAGTCAAGAATCTTGTTGAAAAGGTCTCTCACGAAGTCCATCCACTGAGGCGGAAGCGCCTTCAAGAACTCTGGGCGTATACCATCCGGTCCAGCCGCTTTGCCAGCTTTACAGCGTCTCAAGACCGTATAGACTTCATTTGATGTAATAGGCACGTCCAGGGTTCGGTCGAAGGTACCTGCAAAGATGGGGATATTACCAGTAGATTGCGCGTGTATTGTTCCATAAAATTCTTCCCATTCTGGTACGGTAATTGGGTACCGTGAATAATTTCTAGGTCTTATGCTTCTAAACGCCGTCCAAAAGCTTTTCGGGTCCTTCACGTTGGCGAATGAATCTCTGAATGTTTTGGCGTAGTCATCTCTTGCTCTTGCCAGTGTTTTCCAATAATTTGACCTAGTAGAGAAAAAAGCAGATTTATGCGGCTCGTCAAAGTTTCTAGGAGCCACTCTGAGCGACATCCTCAGGTTGCTTTTTTCCAGTTTGCAGTCCAAGTTGTACCAGGGAGATTTACGTTGTTTTGCTCGATTATCCAACTTCACTTCGCGGGTCAAATCAACAGCAGTAGCAGCATCGTTTATAGACGTCGTCAGCAATAAGCACATATCTTCAAGGCTGTAAGAAAGATAGTCCGGAAAGAACTGTGCCAGATGTATAAGGTAATCACGATATGCTTCAGCTTTGGTCAAAACCACAGCTCGGCTGTAGGTCATTTCCAAGCGGTCGATCGGACACCATCAGAGAAACGATAATCGGGAAGTGTTCTGATCCACTAGCTGTAGAAACCACCTGTAGGTCCTGGATTAAGTGAATATGGGCAACTTCTATCCACGCCAAGTCTATAATACTTTTGCCAACATGACTGACAAAAGTGTATTTTCCGGGGTGATCGCCAGGTGTACGGCCATTAAGGAGGATCTGTCCATTTTCTCCCATGAAGTCAATCAACATCTTTCCCCTGGCGTTGAGGATTTCATCAGCTGACAGCCTTGTTGGATAAAGGAACGTTCCCTCCAATATGTCGTTCAATTCTTCCCGGAAAATACCAACTCTAGCATTGAAGTCTCCGCTGAGAATCATTGGGAGATCTGGATATGTGTCGGATAAAGATGTCATATAATTTTGCAGAAGATCCAAGGCAGCAGCGAAGTCTAAATGTGGCCTAAAATAGATAACACCAAGAATAAATTTGACTTTATTACATGTAAATACAGCAAAAAGCCATAAATTCAGACTCATCCAGAATTTCGGCATTGCATATCGCCTTCTCATAAAGCAAGAGGATTCCTCCGCTGGCTCTGCCTGCGTCGTGTTCTCTGGTTGCCGGCGAGGCTATATAACCGTACTCATTCCATTTCGGACTCAAGTTGATCTGCTTTGCTAAACACCAGGTCTCACATACTGCAATAAAATTGGAAGTAGGTAAGAAGTCGGGCTCGTTCAAGTTTGACAGGCCACACGAGTTCCAGAACATAAAAGTTACAAGGGTTGGGGCGCGTTTTTTGGCGGCGTACGAGTGAAGCTCATATGTGGCCTTCTCTTTGCTTGCACCAGTGATCGATTTATAGGATCCCATGAAAACCAGATATCATCTATCATGATCTTCTGGTGAGCCAGACGAACCCGACGACCATTCTGCTTCTCTGTTCTGGAAGGTTGAACTGAATTTCCGCTTCACGCGGCGTAAGGTCGTTATCTATAAACACTTTCGATCCGGCCAGCTTCGTCGCCTTGGCTTTCACAACCGGTTGCTAGGTCGTCCAAGACTATTCTCACCCTATTTTTGTCTAGCCCTTTCTCATCAACGACTTCTCTAGTCACGCCGAAGTTACTCTGCATGAACGATCTAGCATCCTCTTCCAGGTTCCCATCCTCGGTGGCAGCCCTCTGATTACATCATTGTTTTTTCGCTTAGCTCTCTCATCTCTATCCAGATCGTTACGGAGCTGAATCACTTCGCGTTGTAAAGTTTTCACTGTTGTTGAATCCTTTGCACGTTCGGCATTTCGCTCTAGGACCGTAATTCTCTGATTCTGTTTCTCCTGGTCTTCCTTCACCTCCAAAATATCCTGCCATATACTCGTAACATTTTCACTTATTCGCTTCCAGTTCTCGTTCCAGGTGGTTGCGAAGTTGTCCAATTGAGACTTTATTTGCGAGATCTGCTTAGAGTTGTCCTCGTTGCCTGCAATAACGCCAGCTAAATCAGTTGAGATTTTTTCCATATGCGCGTTGTTTTCCTCTCTCGTTTTTCTCATCTCATCGAGAAGGTGATCCAGCTGCGAAGAGTTGGAACTGGAACTGGGAGGTTTTTCCATGTCAGAGAAGTTCAAACGTATCGGTTTAATGAGATTAATTCTCTTACACGGCGTTGCCTCGGTTTCAGCTTTCTCCTGTACAGTCAAGCTCCGTTTGCGTGAGGTTAAACAAAGTCGGTAATTGAAGACGCTTGATTGAGCCCCTCACGCTCAAGTTTTTGAGCATTAGTTAGTCTACCTTTTGGCAACGAGACGTGGCTAGAAACATTTGGAGTGCGTAAAGTAGTGGCTGTCGCAATTTCTCTATATTCACGAGTAAATATGTCGTCTTTCTCGCTGTTCTCATCGGACATATTAAGGTAATATTTGCCACATGTAAATAGTCGAATTTGAATTTCTTTCGCTATTGGCGTCTTTAATTTATGATTGAAAGCGATCAATCTCTAGTGTTGGCAACACTGATAAAGTAATCTCACAAATATCGTTTCTCTACGTTGACAAGATCGCTTTTTTTTATTTACATGATGGTGGTGACGTGTGGTTGGTAGCACTTGAATTTCGGAAGTGTTGTATCAAGTCTCATGGCACCCCGTATCTTCAGCCCCCTCGGTGACGTTGGAGATTAAAATCTTCACAGATCAAAGAAAAACCAAGAGGTGGGTACAACTCGTTCCTTCTCAATTCTATGTGTTCTCCGCGGGCTCACCCAGGATTTCTACAGTTGTCTCCGACTTCAACGTAGACCCCGCTATCGACAGGTAACAGTTGAGGTTAGGGCGCCGGTTAGTAAGTTTTCGAGTAGTTTTGTCGGTCGTGCGTAAAGTGCAACACCTAGAGCATGGCAGGTGCACTCCGTGCACTATCTGAAACAATTGTATTTTGCTCCCACACCAAAAGTATTAATATTTCCGCCAAATTTAATAGAAAAACTGGAGTAGTCGTGGAAAGCATCCACGCACTTACCTTCCAGGGGCGTACCTCCCATGAAATATAAGGTTATATACATTGTTATTGTGAATTTAAGAGACATTTCACTTTAACATATATATGCATATTATCTTCTAAAATGTTAAGACTGTTTTTGACAGAAATTTTGTTAGCAAGATATTCTCGCAATTGTTTACTGTTAAAAAACTTCATCTTAATAAACGAACCCTCTCAAAAACGCCACTTTCAATAAGATTAAAATATCTTATTGACATCTGTTCCAGTAAAATGAACATTAAATTAATCAGAATAAAAAATGAAAATAGAAAAATCAGAAACTAAAATGGAATGTAACAATGAATAAATATTACACTAACAAATTTTTTAACTTAAATATAAAAATATTTTAGTATTTTATACTTTCAAAAATTTTAGATTTTGATTTCAACTACATTTCATCTGAATTCAATATTTCAATGTACTTTTTTGCACAAAAGTATTTAGAAGACAAAAAGTGTAGAAATATGCTAGCATGCAGTCAGCACGGATGTAAAAGTCAGGGTTTTTAACATGTTATCAGCACTGGCGGATTGGAAATTAACAGGCAGTGCGTGAAAAAGATCCAAACTGTTAAAATAAAAAAAATCATTAGAATAAATTCAGCAATTCTGTATCAAATTTAAGGTTAGTTTTGTTTTTTTTATTATAATTACTAATTTTAATATGAAAACATTTCAAATCACGTATTCAATGCATTTCAATTACGCTTTTTGAGGTTATAAATGAAGTTGCACAAACACGTTGCGTAAACCAGCAGTTCGGCAGTGGCTTGAACAGACGACTGATCTGGTGACTTCCGCGATCCAGTCAATATCATTTAAATAAACTAATAATTAATTATTAATTAGTTGATTATTTTTATTTTATTTTAATTTATTTTATGTGAGATATAAATAGTAGTGAAAACGTTAATTATAGATAAATAAATAAATTTAGTAACGCTAACAACTTTTTTAATTCACCTTTTTGAACCGTGAAAAAAAAGTTTCACTAAAATGTGAGATTTTTTCACTTTTT
This sequence comes from Gryon sp. ZL-2020, assembly GCA_022817425.1. Taxonomy (NCBI): domain Eukaryota; kingdom Metazoa; phylum Arthropoda; class Insecta; order Hymenoptera; family Scelionidae; genus Gryon; species Gryon sp. ZL-2020. The sequence continues at coordinate 3,718 of JABFPJ010001649.1, read as the reverse complement.
TCTTGTGAATTTGACTTTTTAAAAGTTAAATATAATTACACTTTACAAAAAGTAGAATTTTCACTTTTGTATTGTAAATTTGACTTCGCAAAAAGTGAAAAATATGTTCACACTGCCAAAAAGTGAAATTTCCAATTTTTCAAATTTAGAGAGTATCCAGGTGTACCCACTTACGAATAGTATGTTTTTCATGTAAACAAGATTAATTGTGAGTCTTCGTAGCACAGTGACCAGAGTACCTATTTGCCACGTCGAAGACTTGTTGAATAAAATTCTAGCACTGAAAAATTACACTGCTGTATACGGCCTCACAGTCAACAATATAAAAACGAAAATTATCGAATTCAAGCCGAAAGGCAGAAAAGCTGGGAATAGATTGTTCTTCGGCGAGAGAGTACTGGAAGTGAAAAATTCGTAAAATTATCTGGGTATGATTTTTTCTAGTTCCGGTCTCGCTTTACTGGCTGTGAGAAAGTTCGTTGCAAGATCCAAAGTGGTACACGCATCATTTTCGGTAATATTATATATATAAAGCTAAATCGGATAATTGGCAAACAAAATGAATTGTTTGACCTTTTGGCTACAATGTTATATATAGTGCACCAATTTAGTATTTGCGATAACTTGATATTCTGAAATGAGATCAGCTGAAATTTTTCAAACAGATTCTCTGATTGCCGAAAAACACGACTCAACTCAGCCAAGAGAGTAGAATTAAATGTAAATATAAAGTTTTTCATTTGACTTATGGAACATGATAACGAAAAATGTAGAAATGAACGGCTAAAGATAATTTTCAAAAATTTTTAATGAGGTTATACACCCTTTTTTCTAACAATCCGGTAAATGAGAAAGACAACTGGCTAATACAAGTAGATAAAACTTTAACTAAGATTGATTGCTCAAATGTGTGGTATGATTTTTTAGCATAGACATGGAAACAAAGAAGAAGAGACATTTTTGATGAATTTGGGCTTCTAATTTGCTAAATAACATATTACATAATTATCAATTATGTAAATTGTTATTTGATTAATTAACATTTTACATTTAATATATTGTATTTTTATTAAATATAAGATAAATACGGGTTCGCCAAACTTGGTTTATGTAGGACCTACTTAGTTTAATCTTTATAGATAATTAATTGGCGAAGAGTTACATTCCTGACAAGGATTCGGTTTCACCTTTATAAAGCCTTTAAATGCCCTTGTGAGTTATGCAGGCAAGCCTATACAATTCAATTAAAGTACATTTAATCGAAATGTACTTTAATTGAATAATGGCAAGACCATTACTCAATAATCTTGCCATTACTCAATTAAATTTCTCAATTACTCAATATTTTCGACAAATATTTCCTTAAAAGGAACAAATTTTTAGTTAATTCAACTAAACTTTTCTCTATGAGAAGATGATGTAACATAGGTTAAGATACTTATTTAGAATCATGTTGTAATGTAGAAAAGTCACTTACTTAGAAATTAATCGATATTTTCTTTTATGAATCGATATGAAAACTTAAGGCCATATATTTTTTTCATGTATGCTAATTATAAAGCATTACAATTTATAGCAGTATCCTACTACAAATTATGAGTAGCTTAACCTATGTTATGTCAGACATGTCAAATTAGATTTTAATTAAAAGAAAATAATAAATAAAATTACTGACCTAAGTATGTTAGATTCTAATATCAGGTACATCCACATTTAATGTCTGCACATTTATGATAGACACACTGTTTTCGATTTTCAGTGCATCATTTACTGATGTACTGTAATTTATTATCTAATTCGAATACATCTACAACGAATGCTAAATTAAAAATATTCGGAGGTTCATTAATTATTGATTCACGGTATCGTGAGTACTGATGTATTCTATTTTAGCTTAAGAAATATTTTTATAAAATATTAGTATATATATAATATTTAACCCTTGCTATGGCAACTATTACTGTAGCAAAGGATTGTCAGAGGGTTGTCACAGGGTTAACAGAGGGCTTGCAGGCGGTTGGCAAAAGGTCGCCAGGAAGCAATAAGTTTCCGGAGAATTTTTAAAGATCCAAAACGACTTCAGAGTATCTTCAGAACATGCTTGGAGCATTTACAATAAAATTAAATATTATAAAAACATTATATTTAAAAAAGCCCAGTTCATGTAAAGAGTATAAGTATACACAGCGCTTCGTTCCAAAAATTCGCATGTGTCAGTTAGATGTTAGACAGTCTTTGACAGTTATTTTTTATTTCTGTACCCATTACAATCTTGCTTATTTACTGTTAAGTACACAATACATTTGGCATGAAATATAATTTTCTTTATGCCAAATATACAGGTGGACCAAATGAGAATATAAGTGAAAATATTTCGAAAACCACGCATCGAATCAAAAAAAGTGGTAATAAAAGTTGTTCGTCTCGACGGAGGACATCCAATGATACCAAATTCGACCTTTAACCCCCCACCCCCTAGGGGGTGGCAGGTGGGGCATAAAAAACTTAAATAGGAACCCCCATTTTTTATCGCAGATTCAGATTCCCCAGAAAAAATTACATTGATTTGACCTACGATGTAAGTCATTTTGGTCGAATATCTGAAAAATAAGAGTAGATAAGAGTGCTACTTAAATTAAAAAACTACTTTTAGCGTTACCCAGGAACAACGACATGGACGTAGTAGTTTTCTGTCCCCTTTGGGGTGCTTGATTAACGTGACTCCGTTTGCCTCTCAGGAATCAGGGTGCTTTTTAAATGTTTGTTTTCTTATCAAGTTTGCACTACCATTTCAAAATTAGCCACGAAGATATTGTTCGAAGTTAGCCCCTCCAGCTTGGATACATAAGTTCAATCTTCTGTAAAAGTTATCAACAGTCTTTAGCAACACATCACGAGGTATAGCTGCACAAGCTGTTCGGATACGTTGTTTCATATCATCTCTTGTTGTTGGCTGTCACTCTACGCTGCATCTTTAAGCATGCCCCACAAAAAAAAGTCAGGTGTTACGTCAGGTGAACGAGGAGGCCACAAGAACGGTCCTCCGACGAGGAAATCGCAAATTCAAAAAGTTTCTACCGATGATAGCGTAATGAGGTGCTGCACCATCCTGTTGAAACCACATTCTTTGCCTACATGCTAAATCTACGTGCTCTATTAATACACCAAGATGGTCTCTAAGAAGTTCTAAATAAGAAGCCCCTGTTTCATTTCCCTCAAAAAAGTAGGGACCAATTAAATATCCACTTACAACACCACACCAGACCATTAAAGAACATTGATGTTGATGATCAACAGCTCTATGCCAATATGGATTATTTTCAGACCAATAGTAACTATTGTGTCTATTAAGTTGTCCGTTGCTTCTAAACGTAGCTTCATCACTAAAAAGAACATATCTAAAAAAATGATCGTGAGCAATCCTTTGCAAAGCCCATTAGCAAAATTGAATCCGTGCTTGCATATCCGCTTCCGTTAATGCTTGAGTTAGTGTTATATGGTATGCATGGTATTTTCTGACTTTTAAAATTCTCAAGATTGTCGTTTTTGGGATTCCGGTTTGTCTTTGTATTTGACGGCTGCTAATATGGCGATCCAAATGAACGCACGCAAGTACAGTAAGAATCCGTACATCATTTTCATCGTTCTAATGTTCATGATTTTGACGAGTTAGGCGTCCATTTCGCGCTCTTAATGTAAGATCACGAATAGTCACGTT
>JABFPJ010001648.1:0-24095 GCA_022817425.1 Gryon sp. ZL-2020 | reverse complement strand
TTTAAACAGTAACTTGACCACAGAATTCCCATTAACCGAATAAATTCTGTCAAAAACTGGAAAATTTACTTTCTGAACACAAATTTTTATTGACTTTTTCGAGAATTTTTGTGCATGAAAGGAAAATTTTTATTGTTTTTAACAGGAACTTTCATGTTAATGGGAATTCTGTGGTCAAGTTACTGTTTAAACAGTAATTTATTTTAGGTTATTTTTCTTTGTGTAGTAATTATGCCAAAAAATTTCCCTGGGTGTAATATTTTTTTCACAAAATATATTTTCACTCAAATTTCATGCAGTTTTGATGAAAATGACATTAATTTTATAAAAGATAGCATTTAATTTAATAGATCATAATTGATGAAATTTTGATTAATTGCGGTCTCATTTTTTAAAATAAAAATTGCATTTTTCAACTTAGATATGATTTTATTATCTAATTTTCATTTCATTTTTTTTATTCGGGTCAATATTTGGTATCTATCATTTTTAATAATAAATATAATTTTGAAAATATTATAGTCAAATAGTTTTTAATTGTAACTATAGTAAATAAAAAAATAGAGTATGATGTTACATTAATTTTAAATTGGATGGTGTGAAGGTAACTTTAAATACTATAATATGAAAAACTTGTTTGATTCATCATCTATAACACTATAAATCATTATTCTGCTAATTTTACTCTTTCGTAGCAATCCAGCAATTTAAACAAAATAATATCCGAATATTTTTTACCAACACTGCTTTTCATTTATTCAAAAGCTCTCTACCCCCTCAAAGTTGGCATAATTTTTAGTAATTCGCAACCCTTCTCTCTCCCAGAGTCATGTTCGCAACATTAAATTAAAGAGTTCGTAACTGAGGTATATTTTCTCTAATTTGAAAGTAATATTAAGAACAAAATTGTTCAACAGAACAAAAGACATGAACTAGAAATAAAGTATAAACAAAACAAAAATAACAAAAACAAGCAAATAAAAATTTCCACTTCTCCCAAGTGACCTCAAAGACAAGAGGGCGTCCGAATTTTCGCGCGAATTCCGCAAAAGGTCTCGAAGAAAGGCGTCGAGTGTGAAAAAGATAAAAAAAAGTCGGACAGAAAAGCGACCGCCGTAACAGCCGAGGATACCGCGCACTTTGCACGTTTCAGCAAGTGCTAAAGGGAGTGAGAAGGATGCGAGAGAAACTCGGTTGGTGAAGAAGGGAGGAGTGGTGGGACGGCAGAGGCGGCGAATAATAGTACGCGGTACACGAGCTCACGTTGCAACCTCCACGGCAGCAACATGCCGGCGGACTATTTATTTTGCCTTGCACCCTAGAGCGTATTTCTGTTCGTTCGTTCGTTCGGTCGTTCAGAGAGCCGAGACTACGAGCCACCTATATAGCTCTTATAGATACGTAGCTGGCTTATATAGGTAGGTAGAGGTTCACGTATAGCTGTGGCGGCTACGAAGAGCTCGGCATGTAGCGAGCAACAGAGATAGAGCACCAGCCGATAGACAAAGATGCCGAATGAAGGAGGGAACGAGAGAGCGAAACGAGCAGCTCGTATGAGCAAGGCAGCTTCAGAGTACGGAAATGATTAATGCATCCCAGCAGCCCTCCGTCCGTTCGCCAACGCGCTCTTCAACCTGTCTATATACTGCTTGTTGTTATACCGTCCGCATGTATAGGATGGACCCAAATTACATATCTTTGTTTACCTCGTCCGAAAATTTTCGTTCCATTTGCAAGTGCATCTACAGCACGAATTTTGCGATATCACTAAAACCTTCAAAATCCCGAAATATTATGTAGTTTTTTTTATTAAAAAAAGAAAGATGACTTTTATGGATATAGAAAATAGGAATAATTTTTAATCATTCATTTTTCGTCCAAAGTGAGTTAATTTTTATGACTATTCAAGCTTTTTTTTACAATGTTCAATTTTAAGATATTAACGCTGTTTTTGAGATTAAAGACACAAATCCCGAAGAAGATTATTTGTGCATTTGAAGTATCAGTATTTTTTATACATAATGGTCATGTTGTACATGAAATGTTCGATATTTCTCTTTGAAAGTTGAAGTATTATATTTACAAATTAAATACATTCCAGAAAAACGTCAGTTTCCGATGCTAAAAAGCATTCTTGCTTGAAAAATCTGAAAAATCGTATAACGATAGCTGAATATTTCTATTGTTAAATATAATCAATAGAATTGTTTGCAAAATTATTCTGAGCATTTTATTTCTTGTTAATATGAAATATTGTCTTGTGAAATTGCAATTTTTTTACAACTTTATGGAGAGTATTTTTACAACTCTGCATGTAAGAGAGAAGACACTGACCGTCGACTTCTTTGAGTATCGTTGTCACGTCGTCGACGTGACCTTTTTCGTGCCGCAACCCTAAGTCAACGTTAAATATGATGGGCGCGCACTTTCGGATCAACGAGCTACGACTTCTTCTAATGCCCCCTTGAGAGAATAATGGTGTCGTTTCTGGCGGGCGTCTCGCAAAATTTACGCCACTTTCGTAATTTCCCTCGATGAATGGATGAGAAAGACAGACAAAGATAAAGACATTTCTTGATGATACATTCAGCTGTTATGTTTATTATAGTTATTTTTGTACTACGTGATTGGGTGATGAAAATTACAAGTACAATTGTTTAGTTTTTTTCAGTTAAAAAGTTGATCAATATTATTAATTTCGATAATTAGTTGCAATATCAATGTATTTTTTTTGATTTTGTTAATTAAATGACATATTGGTATAATTTGATTTTAGCGATGTTTTACAACTAAATATAAAAAATGTAATGTAATGTTACTAATTGTTGTTATAATTTGTTTTGCTAGCACAATTGTATATCAAAAATGCTGCCTGATTGATGGATAAAGTAATAATAACATTAATAAAATTAATAATTAATAAAGGTCATAATATCGATAACGATGGAATTGCAAGTGAATTATACTGAAAATAAATAAATATTATTGTTCTATTTTACAGTCTAAATAAAGTACAAATTTGTCAAAGAAGTGCAATATAAATATATAAAATAAAGTTACAAGCAATGTTTAAAAACATTTAATGGGCCACAATTGTTCTACTTTTTGTCATATTATTTAAAATAGATACACTAAGTTTTTTTTCGTGACAATAGGTGCAGTATAAGACACTAGAACAGTACTTTTTCATAATTGCATACAAAAATATAATATTGAATATTGACTGACGTATAGTGACCGTAAATTATTTACACTTAGACGAATTGTTTAAAAATAAATTCGATTTTTATATGTAAGTCCAAGACTTAATATGAAATTTTCAAGTTGAATAACGAGTTCTAACTTCAATACTTGTAACTATATCTATATATACTATTATTTATAGATATACGTATTATATATTTATTTCCTGCTTGATATAATTTAAAAACACGTACTCAAAAGCAAAAACAAAAAGGTCATTTAATTACAGTTTTCATATTTCAATAGAATTCAATAGAGTTCAAATAAAACTCTTAATTATTTAGTCAAGATGTCTGAAAACCGTAAAATAAGGTTTTAAAACATTTCAACAATTTTTGTGTAGAATCCTATATTTCGTTATAAAATTTGAAACAAAGATTGCGAGATCTAAAAATGTTATCCAATCATTTTTTCACTACTAAAGCGTAGTTTTAATCCTTAAAAGTTATTAAAAATTCGTTTACGTTTCTCGTAAATAAAATCCATCATAAACCTATCGTTATTTTTACAACAGAAACAAAATATCATAATCATGAAGCTACCATAAACTTGAAGCAGCATTTTTGAGTTGTTGCGAAAAACGGTCGAAAAAAAAAATCATTCGAACACAGTTGCATGTTACGTTTGTGTCGTTAATCCTACGGAAACATGTTCAACAGTGAATTCGACCGTGCGATTTAGCTGCTAATTCTGCTTTTTGACGTTTGAGTCAGAAGCTTCGAGTGCAGGAAGCACTCGAATCAGGCTTTCTTGTTCGGCACAAGCGCGCGTGAAACGTCGATGCGGGGGGAGCCGAACGGGGGATTCCGGGGCGAGGCCTTGTGCGAGAAACACAAGGCACACAGCATGCTCATACCGCCGCAAGAAACTTTCCGAGACAAGCGAGTGAGATACAACGCGCGTGGGCTGAACAGCAGGCGTTGCGCCGATGTAAAAGCCTTTTGCCCGCAGCGCCGATTTGCATAGTAGATAGTTGTAGTTTTGCGCTACAAAGGTTACGTACAAAGCGCCGCTACAAAGGCTAATTTCGTTTCGCCCCTTTTTATCCGAGCCACCTCCGACGAGGTCGCCCGCTCTCGCCCACTTTTCTGTATTTTGTTGCTTTTTTAGTCGAACGCGCGTCGCTTTGACTGAAAATGGGTGAACTGACTAATGACGTAACGTATTTCCGGTCGGATTTTGTGCTAGCTCGATTTTTAGGTTGACGTAATTAGAGACGACTTCAGACCTTGAATTAAATTACAAGTTTTAATCTAACGAGTTACAATAAAAATAGTGTCGAGTTATTTTTATACTTTCACAAATTTTTTAGCTTTAATAATTTAAGTAAATTTTTAACTATTACATAGCAAAACACATCTTTTTTTTAATTTTACAATATTTTTAGTTATAATTAATAATGTTACTATTCTTGCAAATAGTAAAATGTTATGATCCATTAAGGTTTAAAATTTTAATCAGAAATATGTGGTATGTTTAAGCAAATATTGCCAACTTGCTAAATCTAACAAATTACAAACAAAAATCTGTAGAATTATAGTTCATATGATATACACTAAGAATGCATATATTATATTATTTAATACATTTGTTTGTGTAATAATTTAAAATTATGTAATACTTTCCAATGAAAACGCATATTCATTGAATCATTTGATATACATCAAATTGTTTTACTTTCTGTTTCAATATAGCAATTTATATTACATTTGAAGTAAAAACGAAATTCTAAACAGTCCACCACTATATACCCTCCTTGTGAATCGCAAACTCAAGTGGACTTTAGATACGATAAGTTTAACAGGATGACCTTTTTGGTCGTGTTAGAGGGAACTAAAGTTATGTGTTCCATCTCCACGTGACCCTCCTAGTTTTGACAGACGAGCTTTTGAAGTTTAACTGCTCTATCGATCTGCTGTGTGATTGCTTTTCGACCCTCAGACATTTAGATCTTCTAAATTTTGCTTCAAAAAATATGTTTCATCTTTAGCCGATCAAATAAAGGTCCCTTGCTTTCTTGCATTTTTAATTTAAAATTATCGTTCAATGTGAAATAATAAAATGCCGGGAAAATTTGAATTTATATAAAAAGTGAATTAAACCTTTATTGTCGGAAAGGATTTACATGTCACATTTGCATATTCATATTAACGCATCCCGGAAAAAGTGCTTGGGTCGAAATTAAGACATAAAAATTGCAAACTTTCGTTTTTCCTATTACTTGCTGGTTCAATGAGTGGTTATGCTAAAATTAGAGTGAGAGTTGAACGGCGATAACGGAAAAGAGAGAAAGAGCATGGCGTAATAACGAGACGCGGAAGGAGCACGGAGGGTTAAATACCAGTGCGCTTAATTAACGTTTCAACGTCTGTGTCTGAACGAAAGGTTCAATAAGGAATAGGAAAGACAGAATTACTAACATTGGCGCAAAGAAAATATAAAGGTTCATATTGGAAAAAATACTTCTCGATATTCTATTTACAAAAATAACAAAATTTTTATCTGTAATTTATTGAAAGAATTATTAGATGCTAATTATTAATTTTTATTTTTTTATTTTCAATTTTAGACTTTCAATAAATATATAAATGCTTTTGAAAAATGATGTTTTAGAGAATTTTTCATTTAGTGCAAAATAAATACAAATTTATTTAATATGAAATATGAAGACACCCGGTATATAGAGTTGCGTGATATGCACCTACATCCGGATACTAGTGGCCGCGTTAAAGATTCAACCCTCACGGTTGCGGCTGCTTGAAGTTACGAGAGGAATTTCAAAAAAGCTGTACAGATATAGCAATGCGCTCTAAGGCGCGACGTTTCCTTTGGAGCGCGCCCAAATGTTGCGCGTTTTGACATTACACATTGCTTTGTATTTGTCATTCTCGTGAGCTTGCACCAAAGCTCTGCGTTCAGGCCAAACTCGAAAGCACTATTTCTTTATTACTGAGTGGAAAACGCAAGTTAAAAATAACTTTTTGAGACTAGTAGGTGCCAGTCTAAAGTAGTTTACTTAGAAACAAAAGAAATAAAATTTAATTTAAACAATTTTCAATTTTCACATTGAGTATTATATTTTTGTATTTTATAAATAATTGTAACTAATAATAATAATATTACTTATTATAAAACTTAACGTACTATGGATAATTTTAATTTTTAATATTATTAATAATAAATAATTTTATATTAAAAGCATTATATGATGTAGAAATAAATTTAGTATGAATATATTTTGTTTAAAATCAAGGCAAAAGTTAATAATACAAAAAATAACTAATTACTTTTACTTCATACACATTCTATAAAATTTCTCCTAGGAATTTCCTTGATTTTTTTATAATAAGGTCAAACTTTGTTCCACTTTACAAAGGCTTATTAAAACTTCGATCAGACATTTTTCGACATACTCTAAAGTTTTGTCTAAGATGTAGCGCCGAATAATAATTTTCTGTTCGAAAACTCTATTCCACGTTAATTTTGAAATTCGCTTCGCTGTAAAAACATTAGATTTCAGGGAGTTCCGATAAAAATGGAGTTCATGTTGTTAGAGCTCTGTGAGTTACAATTTAAGGTAAAACAAATTCCTTTTAAATGGAGTAGAGAGAACTCCACTGTGACGCTTGATGAGCACCGATGTTGCGTTAGCCGAATGCCGATACATCGGAGTTATACTAACCACTTTTATCGATGCTCATCGAACTTCAATGTATTTTCAGTGTAGCATTAGAGACGTAATTATTATTTTGCTTAAATAAACAATGAAATGTAGTTTCCAGTTATTTATCCCATTAAGTTACGTATATTGTGTTACTTGATAATCAATATTGACATTTGATTAACTTAGATCAAATTAGCGGTTTGAGGTTATTCATAAAAATATTTATATAATCAATTTGTCATGAAATGTTTGCTGAATATATGAAAATTATGGAAATCATAGTTAAATTATTTAAGTGTATCAGTAAAATCACCTATTTTTAAATGTTCTGGTTAACAACATTTCAGATTTGCATATTAATGAATGATACAAAAATTGTGTATAATTGTAAAGCAATATTCGACTTATAAATATAAAATATAATGTTATTTAATTACTTATATGCTATATAAACGATTTCAAACACGAATTTTACGTGATTATTGTATTTATTTTACATTAAGTTGTTTTAAAATTACCTTTTATTAATGTATTTTCAATATTTACTGTTTTATACTTTGAGAAAAAAAAGTAAACTATTTTAATCATGATAAAAAGTAAACTTTTTATTTGTATCGTACAATTTATTTGTGTTTTTGTTACTTTAAACTGTAGTTACTATTGCAGCACTCATTGTTTTTCTCTTTTGTACAAAACTTCGAAGCACGTCGTTCTCAGAAAGCACATCACAGTTGTAATCGAAACCTGAACAATCAAACTCCACGTTTTCATCGGATCGTCACGTCAATTGGCACGCGTTGTTCACCAATGGCGACTGTGATAATTGCTTCGAGTTCAAATCCCGTGAATCGCAGGTCTGCGAAAAGAAAGATAAAAAGCCGCTCGCCTCGGAGATCGTACGAAAGGGAAGCTACAACTTTTTTTTCTATCGTAAAAGGATTTATCTTTGTTTTTATCTATTATGCTGTAAATGAATGAACTATTTTAGAACTTTTCTTTACTAGGTGTATGCAAATTTTGTTCGTAAAAAGTTCAATCAGCTTGGAAACAATAGTTTAGTACAATATATTACGAAAAAACATATTTTGTTTTCGATAAAAACCAACATTGTAGACTCGAATTGTTTTAGCAATTAAAATAATTCTTAAATATTGGAATTATTTTTGACTTTCTTATGGCTTCTAAATGTTCAATTATCAGAAAATAAACCATACAAAAATGTCTTCGTAATTAAACTTTTATACTTCAAAAAATTATTAAACAAATACATTTTACTTGACTTTATCGCACAAATTAATTACTTTTAAAAATAAAACATACTTTTCTTTTGTTGTTTGTCATTTCTTTATTATTAATTTCTGCGTGAAGACATACTTCGATTATTACGATGGACTTTCTCACGGAAACTTCGTTCGCAGCGAACGTGTTTCTCGTTATTCGAGGCGTAGAAAAGAAACCGACCGGACTGGCTGGCTGTCTCCGCCGCCTTTGGCTGTTCTCGAGATCGCGAGATCTCAGAAAAGAGTGAGATGAAAAAAAAAAAAAAAAAAAAAACGAGAAAAGTACCTTCGGTCTGACTTTGCTGATACCGCCGCACGCGGAAGGACGCGGAAGGCCGCAATTGGACACGGAGCAAAGGGCTTCCTGTTTCGCGCGCAATTTGCCGACAAACCTTCGCCTTTCTGCACGACCACTTAACGCGACTTTAAATTGGAATCGGCGGAACTTGATGGTTATGTGTAATCGCACACGAAAAGGCGTTTACGATATATACCACGTTTTTCTACACAAAATTAAAACAACTTTTTAGAATAAAAATTAGTATGTGTATGCAATGACTGTGAAATATTCAAAATACAAATATAATATGGTTCAAATTTATTAATTCATTAATTAAATGAAAATAAATTATATTTTTTTTACTAAACTCCGTATAATAATACTGTATAACTATTACAATGTAAAAATAATTATTGTATTTTCTTAAATTCTGTAAAAATAATCTTATATTTAGTAAAAAATTGTCCAGACCACTTAGACTTAATTTAAGAATATTCTGTACTGAATGTGAGAAAGTAGGACAAAATATTTTCTACCCTCGAAGACAAAGAATACAGAAATTTTTACTCTTGAGATAATATTCGATCTATATAACACAACAAACGAACAAAAATACTGTTTTTATCAGGGATTATTATGATGTAAACGAATATTTTTACTAGCGGAAAGCAGTAATTTCTACTGTTTTGTTAACTTGATATCACGAAAAAATTATATTAATTTTCAAAAAGGGATCTAAATATAATATTGTCAAAATGACAGTTACTTTGTAAAAATGTGTAAATACATTAACGTAACATTAACCAAGAAATATGATAGACTGAACTGAAAAATGTGTGTAGTCAAATATATCGAGAGAGAAGGAGATTTGGGAATAGCGAATGCTTGTAACAGGCGGGGATTAAGAAAAGACGGCGACAACATTAGATCGATGTAGTATCCCTCGCTCGACGACGAGCAGCTCGTAACAGACGAGCATCGTACAAGTGGAGCTACGTATCAGGTTGGAGGTAATAGAGCGGCACAACGAGCAGACACCTTGCAATTTGGCTAATGGCCTTCCGCTTATGTTACACTTTCCAGTAGCTTCGATATGCCAGTAGCGTTGTTGATGCAACAACGCAGAAGGATCTCGACTAATACTAACGGAGATATTTTACAGGAAAACAAAACGTGAACAAAAAAAAGAGAAAATGAGCATCACGAAATTTCGTAGAAAAGGTTTTTGTCAAACTAAAATCACCTTTCTAGGTCAGTGAACTTTGAGTAATAAGCTACTGAATAGGAATTATAATGCTTTTTGGTTTAATTTTATTTAATGTAATTATTATTTTCTTTTGTGAAATTATACTTTCGAAAATATCAGATGAACTCTACTGATTAAAGGGGTGAGAAATGCGCAAAGGAATAACTTATTTTAAATTTAGTTTGTCGGATTTCATTTAATATTATAATTTTAATTGTTATAAGGATTTATCCAAAATATCTATGACTATTACAATTGTAATAATTAAAATTATACTCAATTATCTTAGAGACAAAGAAACAGATTTACACATATTTTGTAAAAGCAAAGAAAAACATTTTTCAAGTTTGTCTTTTTCTTTTGCCTTTTAATTTCCGTTATATCTTCTGCCTATGAAAAAATTGTATTTAAATCGTCGGTAAATATTGCTTCGGTTTGGTTACACACATGAAGTTTACACTTTATTTATGTATACCATTAAATACCATTACTGGAAAAACACAACATGTAAAACAATTGCTTACAATAATGTAGATTTGTATTTAAACAGGGATTCCTATTTCAGATAAACATTTTAAGCTCTATTTAAAACTGTAACCAAAAATTCACTTTAATCTCAATTTACAATTATTCACATGAAAAATATTGAATATAAATCTCAATTATTTATAACACAAAAAAAGGTAAAGTAAAATATCATAGAACTGAGTTTTGTTGTGTAAAGTAGAACGTACAGCTAACAATGATTTCTGTTGCACTGGTATCATGCTATCAATTTCAATGGGTTGGAAAAAAAAAAAGATCGAAAACGAGGTAAAAGTGAATTGCTGGGAGATACGTTTCGAGGCTGGAGCAATTACGCAGTGCTGCGTCCGTTAATTGCTATCACGACTCTGACGTCTTCAGGGCATCGCGTGATTAGGGTAGCGTCGGTAGGGTTGACGCCGGCAGCCAGCAAATCGTTCAACCAGCCGACGCCCCAGTGGCGTCTCTCGAGCAAACGAGCCACCCTCGTCGACAACGAGCGCGCGCCCCCTTCGCCCTCGCGCGCACTTTGCGTTATACCCCGTCGTACTAAATAATTAGCCTGATTTGTAACCATCGAGAACGCGCGTGCTATGAAGCAAGGATGACCCGCGGCGCGTCTCGCTCGGAGGTGCCGTTGACTGTACGAGTCTGAAACTCGTCATCAACGCGCCGCGCTTCCGAATCACGAGACACGAATTGAGTGATACTTGGCTCGTTTGCTAATCGTGATTAAGGAGGTCTAAATGTCAGGGGTGGCTTAAAGATGAGAACCGAAGGCGAGGGTACTTTTTCACGATTCAAGAATAAAAAGATGCTTTACCTAAATTGGACAGATGGGACCTGTGTGATGACTTAATTATCGTTCTTGCTGAGTTGCTTTTTTTATATCTAATATTTATGTACTTTATTTATTGTATATTTAATGGACGAAAAATGTTTCCATTATCATCATAATATTAATAGTATTTTAAGAATGAAACTTATATATTTTTGTATATATGAACTAGCTTCATCGATTTATCTATTTTAGATTTTACTATTCCTCGTAATCAAGTTCAGAATATTTTATTTTGCATGATTGTGATCAGCACATTTTTAACTTTATTACAAATGTCATAGCTCCTGTATATGTTTATTACTTTTTGCATAAATTTACTTTAAGAAATCTACATTATATGTAGAAATAAAAAAAAAGTTAAATATTATTCCATGTGACTGATATTAAGAATATATTATTTAAAAAGTATTAATGTCCATGTATTGTAAAAAGTGAAATATTTTCTATAACAATGCGTCGAAGAAGCAGTGTGATTTCTTATATAATTTTATATTTTAATGGGCTCTCAGAGTCACCACTAACTCATCTTATCTATCTCATCTATCTAACTCATTTTCACTGTATAGTGACACAAACGAAATAATATGCATTTTCATCATAGAGTTCATATAAATTTTAAAATTAAAAAATAATAATTATTATAATGAATTTAATACAAAATGTAAGAACATTTTTTTAATATAGCAAGTAAATCTAATTACTAAATGTATGATTAGATATTTATCTAACTAGGATTATTCAACAATATATTAATAATATATTGTTAATTTAATTTCAATACATTTTTCAATAATTATGTGCTTCAAATTTCAATGTAATTATATTATTATATTTATTACAATACTTTGTAATGTATATAATACACTACATATAAAAAATGACAAATTTATGCAGAAACTTGTTCATAGTATAATTAATATTAATATAAATCAATATTTTTTTTATTTAACGTACAATTTCGACTCAAAAACGTAGATAAAACGAAGCAAAATAATAAAAAATCTTACAACGAAACTTTTTTTTTATAGAAAAGTATTGCAATGATTCTTAATAAAAACATTTAATTAAGTTGAATGAATCAGAATATGGCTGAAAATAATAAATAATAAATGTGAAAGAAAAAGTGGTGAAAAGTACGATCGATAGTTTTATCGTACAACCCTCGATATTCCCCCTGCAGTCTGTTCCCCGGGTTTCTCGGCGTCCAGTTCTAAAGCTCGACGAGCTTAAGTGGCCGATTTATGCGTCGTCACGTATTCGTGTGCTTTCGTCTCTTTCACCACGATCGAAGTCAGCCGGCTCTTGAGCAAAGAGGGTGAGAGGAGATGCGACCTGACCCACCAGCTTGAGTTCGGTAATATGCATGCCGTAACGACGTGCACTAACACGAGAGAAAGAGAGAGAATATGAAGGGAAAGGCTTGGCTCCGGATATAACGAGCTTTGCTAACTGTTGCGCGATTCGTCAAACTTTTCTACAGTGACAGTGCACTGTTAGCTAACTATGTCGAACATCTTTTGTTTCAGCGTGTCACCTTTGCTATGTCATGTCATCTCATTCTTTCATTTATATTACATCGACATTTTTTTCTTCTTTAATAAACTATGACGTTACTTCATTGGTGAATAAGTTTTTCTTTAACTTGTTAAATTATTTGAATATACTAACTAGCCATTTTTTCATTATTTTTTTATTATAATGTGCAGTACGAATACTGAGATTTTATTTTCATTATTTTGAAAGAGTTTGAAGTACATTAACTTATTATTTATTATGTTTTTTGTTGAATAATAAGAATAACATTTTACATATTTGAACTTCGACAATTAAAAAAAAAATAAATAAATAAATTCAGGTTTATTGCGAATGTTGATTGCAATGACAAGAGAACTCGACTGTTGGAAAAAAAAATTCTGATTGATCATCGTGAATTAGCGGTGATCAATGAATTCCTCATTGATGCATTGCCGGCAGAACGAATTTCGAAGAATGTGCCGTTGGCATGGCGTTAATTAACACGCCTTTCGTGCATGTAAACTACTTATAAAGATATCAGTGATAATCGCGATGACGAGAGTTATCATTTACAATCGAAGTACAATATATATCGTATCGTTATTTTTTCTGTTTTTATATCGAAAAAAATTATTTGCTTTTCTTATATTTTTAAATATTATATATTTAATTTCAAAAAATTATACAATGAACTTGATAATAAATGAGTATATACAAATATAATATATACATTTGTTAATACATTACATATATTTTAATAATAAAAATAAATGTTTGACATTAATTATTATATACATATATTCAAATTGTTTTACTTTATTATAAATATTGATATGTCTCGTATTGAAACTCGTGTTATTTATGAAAATTTACTCATCGATCAGTTTTTTATCCAAAAAGCTCAGACTTGAGGATTTTCTTTGGAAAGAGGGACAAAAGCCGGATACACTGTCGCGTTGTGAACAGAGGATCAAGAAATCGAGAATACCTCAACCGAAGGGTAAGAAGATCCAGATGAGTTCAGGGTGTGGCAAATGGAGATTATGGCTGTGCTGGAGACTTTCGTGAACTTCGAACGGCTGTCCACTACTAGGAAATGCCTCTCAAAACATAAACTTAGTAGCATTTTTTATACTTAAAAGAGTGAAAATGCCACTCAATAATTTTGTCTAAAAATATGTATATCCATTTTTTATACAAAATGAAATGATATGAAATATATTAAATATTACATTTTATGAAAAAAGTACAAAGTACAAACTAGTTAAAATGTTGATATTATAGATAGATTTCTTTTTCATTTTGAAGATGAAAAATAAGTAAAAATTGATAAGAAATTAAGGAAAGCTTCTACGCTGTTGTTTTTGCCATTCGACTGAGACGAGCGTTCGGGCGACGTTGAGTTTACCTTTGGTTTGGGTCGTCGGGTTTCAGGGGTGACTGGCCATGATACACCAGAGATGATTAATGAACCCCTTGCCGCGTCGTAAAGCTTTGCTCACATATATCTTATGCTAATAACGAGACTTCCAGATATCTAGTGAATTAACGATGAGCTTTTTGGCTTTCGAATGTTTAAGAAAATATAGAGAACAATGTATATATTATATTAACTCTTTCAAAAAAAAATGTACATTATTTAAAAAATGTATTTTGTGTTATTTAATTTAAGATTTTTTTAAAAATCAGCTTGGATTTTTATTTGTCAAGTCACCGACGTTTCTATGAATAACAAGAGAGGTAAAATATTTGCAGTAGCATCAATCATTCGGGCCAATTTAGTTGGACAGTTTGCGCGACCATTGACGCCTTTAGAGTTAATTAAAGTGAAATAGTTGTTAGCTTTGACATTTTTTAAATAACAAAATTATAAATATAAAGCAACAGAAAATATAATTTCAAATATATAGATCAAGTTTGTACAGTTTAAACATACATGATTATAAGGGGAGCATATTACAAAATACATCTGTCAAAATAATTTAAATATGAAAGAAAGATTGATACATATTATGAAATATCTTAACTGATTGTAATTGCTGCTTTAAAAACAGATATTGAGCTTTCTGGTTTGTGCATTTGACTTCAAGTTAGATAATTAATAATTATAAATGCTCAAGAAATTTCCTTTTCGTTACAAATACTCGTAAGTTCAGACTTTACTCCCTGCTCTCTAAATTTGAAAAAGTGACATGTCGATTTCATATTCAAATAAGTGTGTATACACGTGAAATAAGTGCATATGCACTTCTTCTTAAGTTAAAATCGACTTCACATTCAATGTGAGCTCGATAATTAACTTAGAATAAGTGAAAAACTACACAATCTAAGTCATTTTTACTTATTCAAATTTAGAGTGTTTTCCGGAAGCAAAGTGGAATTTTGCTCCCTTGAGAGCAAAACACATTCCACATACTTTATTCCACTTTATTCCCTGAAATCCAGGAAGCAAATTGTAAAAATTTGCATTTATTACAAAAAATATCGTTTGCACCGCGGGAGAAAAATAACGTTTTGCCCCCTTGGTGACGAATAATATACTATTTATTGAGTAGTCTTTAGTGAGATTAAGTTTTTAATCAAAGCATTATTTTGAGTTTATATTCAAAATGTATAAATAAATAATTATAAAGAATTTGGACAAGCATTCTGTTTTAAAGTTAGCTGAAACGTGAGTAAGCATTTTGAAGATCTTTAAAAAATTGTCTGATCAAGAAATCAAAAACATATATACATAAATCTCATTTTTTATGAGATTTAAAGAAAAAGTATCATCGGTAAATTATGATAAATCTTTGCTAAATTTCCTTAACCAAGTATCATGGGTTAAAACATTTTTTGTGTTATTTGCCGTTGCAATTCAGTAGTGATTTAACTAATTACTGTCACTGCTAACTTTCAAAGGAGTTACTGTAACTTGCACTCAACTTAGAGCATTTATGTTTGAATTTCTGTTAATTGATTTTCAATATTGCGGATTTTCATGCGAATTTTAATGGATTTAAAGATAGTTTCTCATCGGTCAAGATAGGCATTTAAACTATTATTTTAGTGTTTAGTTTATGAGCAGTGCATTGAATAAATTGAGCAGTGCAACGAATTTGGGTTTCTATAGATCCCCTGTATACAGTTTATAGTAAGTAAGTCATAGTTTTAATAGATGAAAGTTAGTTAGTTAATATTTATTTAAAATGTATAATTAAAAATACAACATTATAACATGTTTTTTATTTATAATAAAAAAGCATCTTATAATGTGCAAAAACAACTTTTTTGAAACTAACCTCACTTTTTCCCATTTTCTTTTATTATCAAATATAACATTTCCGAAGTTGTAGTATTATAATATTATATAATATCAATATATAAATCTGTTATTAATTTATTATAGTTTAAAAAACTATTATCATTAATTCATAATTCAGATCGCTTTTCTTCCAACCATTTTTCAATGAATATTAAAAATTATAATAAAATAAAATTGAAATTAAATAAAAATTATAATAAATTTTCTAAAGCAGTGCATTTTATTTGTGTTCTGCTGCGTTATTTAGTTTTTCAATATTAACTGTAAGACTTAGTATGAATACTAAGACTACATACGCATTAAATAATTCTAGAGACTATCGAGATTATGATACAATACAGTACGTTATTGATATAATGCAGAAAATTTACTACGGATAGTTCTAATCACTCGCAGAATATAGGAGTTTTATAGAATCTCAGTAGTTTATGTTTCTGAAAAATGTGTATACAGTTCTAGGGTTAAAACAGAAAAATATTTGACATTAAACTTTGTATAACTTGAACATAAAGTTAGGCAATTAAGGAGTACGATTTAAGAAAATTATCTTTAAGATAATATCTTTTTTACATAACTAGTTATAGCTATACGTTAGCTTTATTAAGTTAGCGTACGTGTAAATAATTACATAAAATTATTAATTAATGTAGGACGGAATTCAAAAAAAACTTACTTCAGACATGTATAAAAACAGTAATTCTAAAAGCGTAAATAATTATTTTTAAATTCTAAATTTATCAAATATATTCATTTATGCATTTTCAAATTAAAAAAAGATTAACTTCATTATTTCAATTTTTAATTTATTGGAATTTTCACATTAGTTTTGAAATACAATAATGTAAATAAAAACTGCAAGTTATTGTTAAATCTCGTTTCAAAATTAACTCATCCAGTGATTGATCCTGTATGTAATCACCTATACATTTATGTCATTGTCGTTACTTAGTATTCCTGTCTAAGACAGTAACTATTGTAGCACAGTAAATCAAACTTTAAGAATGCGTATTATTAACATTATCAATGAATTATTTAGACACTTCTCTCATTAGAAAATATATATATACAAAGATTTGCATACATAAATGAAATATTGCACAAAAATGTGCTGATCAAGTAATCCTACTTTGAAATCTAAAACCTCCTGCGACACTGATTATATTATTAATTACAGCTTCTCTGAAACAGAATATCTCAATGTCAAAGTACCTTGTTAAGATCTTCTTTAGGTTTACCTGTGTTATCTATTTATTGCAGATAATTACCATTTCATACTAAAAACTCAAATATTTTTGTATCTCAAAAATATTATTTTTGAATAAGCTGAAATGAAAAAATATTTATGCGAAAAATAATGCCCGTACTTGCATTAGCAAAAAGTTTATGCGCATAATCAATGACCAGCACGTGGTGAAGTATATACGACGATTGGCCATAAAATCTGTATACTTTTCTTTTGGAGAATTTACATTGACAATCGTGTGGTGTCAACCATCCTCGCATACAACCATAAAATGTATATTTTATACATGGAATTCATTCTCGTGTGTGTGTGTGTGTGTGTTTGTGTGTGTATACGTATATATAGGGAGCGTACAAGTGCGCGCATGGATATGTGTATACTGTCGCATATCTGTGACCATGCGGCTGTCGGTAGTTGGCGAAGTGAGGTGAGTTAACCGGGTTGAACCATCGGGTATGCGGTGTCGGGGGCTGCTAGACCGTCGGTGGCAGTAACGCGATAAACGGATTAACGGCGAACTGGAACCCGAGTCGGTGGGTTTCTGGGTTGAATTCTGGGTGGAGTGGCTTGCAGGGGACTCTGCGGATGGTAGTTCGAAGCGAGAGGGCGGTGTGGGGTAGATGGCGTTGAGGTATGAGAGGCTGGAGCTGGGTCGGGGAGAATGTCACGGCATCGCACGTTGCCCGACACCACCGATTCGCCGCCACTGCTGCCGCCACCGCGTGGACCCCGCCGCCCCGTTGTTATTCGGTTCACCCCCTCAGCCACCAGCGCCGTCTCACCCTCTCACTTTACCCTCATCCGCTGCCCGCATCAAAGCTTCGCTTGGACGAATCCTCCACCACGCCTCCCGCTTTCCTTCCTTCCGGCCGTTCCTTTTGTCTTTTTTTCTTCCGCTCTTTTTGTTCTTCCGTTTCCCTTCGTCTCCGCATCCCGGCCTCCTTTTTTCTCGCGCGCTCTTTCTCTCTCTTTCTCGTCTTTTCCGGACCATCTACGCAGCACGTTCCGCCATTCCAGCCCACGCGGTTTTCCACAGAACGACGGTTACTAATTCCACAAGCGGCGCCGCCGTTTTACGGCCAAACCTCTCTCCCGCATCCCCTTTTCGCCGCACACTACTACGCTTTTTGGGTTCATACGCGAGTGGGATTATTTTCCTTTTTTTCTCCTCGTTTTTCCTTTCTTTCGTTCTTTTTCAATAGCTTTTGTCTTTGCTGACTTGTTCCTCTTTTGATAACGTTTAACGACTCCCGTTTTTTTGAGGTCGCGTGTAATTGATGGCTTGTTTGGTTTTTGCAATTCGTGTCTTCATTAGTTGGGGTGTCGCCAGGTGGCTTCTTATAATTGGCTAGCGTTTAAGAAACGATGCACGCTGATGCGTGCTTTGTTTGTTCAAGCATTTAATGCAGCTGAGTATCGTTTAATTTAATGGAATTCGGTTTAATTGTGGCAGCCGCTTGTTGACTATGTATTTTAGCGCGTCGATTTTATGAATGAACGTAAAGACCGACGAATATTAATATAGACTGTAAAGTGTATGGATTGCCATTTAATTGAATTGAAAAATTGAATGGGGTCGAGTTGTTATGATTGGTATACTACTTTATGGCCGTATGTGTTATGTGTGTTTTTTTATTCCATTTTACAATATTCGTGTTAATAATGTCAACATCGGAGAAAATGAATTGCAATATGTCACTACAAGTAATTGTCAACATTTCATACACATGTAAAACCTGAATAAGGTGCAAAACAATGGGGAAATTTGACTACAACTCGGTAAAATATTTGTCAATCTTATATTGTATATACTAACTAAAGTCTTCATTCAAGTCATGTTGAATAATTTCAATTGCGATTTAAATTTATGGTTTATATTCTCATAACCATAGTTTTTGTCATTAGATCATTTTAAGATAAGATGCAGTAAATTGAACTATGCGAGCAATCTAAGTAATGTAAGAAAATTAAAATATTATATACAATCGTCGTTTTTTCATTTCTTATCAGACAGAATTTATCACAAAAAACAAGCCTATAAGAATTGTGATCCATTTATCAAGGTATAACGCAGATCAATTGTATAAGTCATCAATTTCTAGGACAAAGCGGTCGGGGCGTTCTATGGTTCGCCGTTACGTATGCATTATGCGGAGTTAGTTTAAGAAAATGTCAATCGTGGAACAGGGAAAAAACACATTTTCTGGATGTGAGAAGAGGGGACAACAGACTAACTCAAAATGACGGTCAAATAAATAATCGTATTGAATGCAATGTTCTATAGTATATTATTTAAAATAATCTAGCTTCCATTCAATTTGATGATTCAACTAGATTATACTCTGAGGAAAGTTTAATAAGAATATTCTTCAATGTTATCAACAAAAAGATAGAACATTTTACTATTGTTCATAGTAAATTTAAATAACTAGAGTATAGCGCGCTACGCGCGCACATATTACATGTTTAATTTATAACTAACCTTTTTTATTTATTCATAATTATTTATCGTTTATTTTTTTGCAAATGTGACTATTTTATTCGGACAGTTTTACTTAGCCTATACTTTAAGGACATTGGAATGTCAAACAATTTTCAAAATTAATACATTGACGTTAAAAGCTAACTTCTCATCTTTACATAAACTTTTTATTAAAGGATAACAATTTAAAAAACATTACTACAATTCACAGTAAATAATCATATTATTTTTCTCAGTGTAAATTTTAATTCGGTTTCTTGTGAATAATGTTTAAACATAAAAATTATCTGTTGTTAAAAGTATACTTTTGTTAATAACAAAATGTTTGCTAATATTAATGCGTTTTTTAACACGAACAAGATGCTGAGATAATGATGAACGTAAAGTGCTGAAGTTTCGAAAGAATGAGAACAGCATGATGAACCATGAGTTGTTTGGACCAAAGGTATTTTGAAGGACAATTAATTATAGCTTTTAAAGCCATCCGCATATAACAGGTTCGAAATAGCTGCGTCGACTGTTATGTGTTTAGTGAATTTTGAATTTTACAAAACAAAGGAATTCACGAGGATTTAACCAGACAAGACACTGTTGCGTGATTTTTAAAAAATCTGAAATTAATGACATGCTGTGCAATGAAAAGAATGAATGAGTAGGCGGATGTTTTTCAAAGGTTTAGAAATTAAGCATTTTTTTCAATTGAATAAAATTGATGCAAATCGATCAAAATTTAGTTGGAATTTTAATGTACCGTTGAGATTGAAGGTTACACGATTTTCGATATTGGGTTCACAATACGAAAACACCATTTAGGCTAACCAATTTGCATGTATAGTTGGGGCAATTTAAATTCCTGACGATTATTACGGGGAAAGCGGAGTCAACGCTCATTCGTAAATATATAATTCATCCCTTTTGGAATAATTTTGTTCGAAAATTGAAATTGATTAATAATAAAACGGTAGCTATTGATTTCGAATTCAATCATCATCTACTATCATCATGTTCTTAGTTTCTCTTTTTCAGTGCTGCTACCGTATATTTTACAGTAGCAGTAGTAGTACAAATACCTTAATTTCATATTCCATCTAGGTAATCAGACGCTTGATGTGCAACGCGAATATATTCATCTCGACACTTATATCGTTGAAAACGTTGGAGTTTTTAGCCACAATTTTTATTATTTCCTTTTCTACACGTGCCAAGTGAGCATCACTTCTTACACAAATAATCGATACAGGAACCGATGACTGTCACGAGGCAAAAGTTAGTGATAAGAAAGTATGTTGAGCATTTTTCACGGAAAAATCCATTCAATTGATTAAAAAATAATTTGGTTTATTAATTTTGTAAATTCATAATATTATTTACATTTTCTATATTTCATCCGAATATTTTCTCTTTTTTTCTGATTTTTAACAAGTATTCCTCGAAATTAAATAGTAAACATTTTATGTTTCCAAATGTTAATAAATAGGTGCTGATGCTTAATTAAAACATGATATCAGAACAAGTTCTTATTATATGATAATATAATATAAATTAACAATTTATCATAATTATTTAAAAGGTCAACGTTTTGTTTATTTAGAAAAACTGAAGCTAAGTCTCTTAATTAATGATCAGAGACAAGCAATTTAGTGGAACAAAACGCAGGAACCTCCTTGATACGGGCGCGTGAATTGCTGAATGTAGATGTCACTGTGTGTGCGGTTCGCATGGCAGGAACGTCGAGCGCACCGGCTCATTGGTCGCGCCGCATAATTAATGGGGGCATAAACCCTGGTTGACGTTTCTATGCAAATGCCGTCGTGTGCGATTCTCTCGTGCTGTGTCTCAGAATATATCGACCTTACGAAGTTGATGCCAGCTCCACGCTGTTTGCCGTCGTCCATTCGGACGATCTTCCGATTCCGGCACCTCCGGCCTTCCTGTCTCCATCCCTCTCTTTTCTTCTATCTTCTATATCCTCTCTATCTATCTATTTCAGGTTCACTTGTCTCTATCTTCCATTTCACTCCCTTACTCTCTCTACCGCACCTTTTGCTCTCAAACTTCGAAGCTTTGTCGCATTAATAAAACGCTCCGTCGACTTGTTACTTGCCGCGAAATTGTCGGATATTCTCTCGCGCGACATTTGCGATCTCAAGTCAACGAATCTGACTCGAGATTGAAGGTTGAAAGTTTAGACGAAGCGTGAGAAAAAGAGCACGAAAATTAAGGAGGAGGACAGAATGATGAATAGCATGTTGGCGCTCGCGGAGAATTGCACTGATAAAAGGATTTCAAGAAATTTGAATTATTTGGTCACAATTTTTGTGCAACATTTTTCAAATCGAATTCAATCGAAATTTTGTAATTTTGTTATATATAATTTTATTGCATATTTTCGTAAAAGAAGTAATCATGATAAAAATATTATTTTTAATCAAAGTATTTTTGTGCATTAAGTAAATTTATTTTGTTGAATGCAGATGTTGACAGATTTTTATACAGATATTGTATATATACAGGGTGTAACATAAATGTATGACACGAATATAACCATCAGACTCCTTATTGTCAAAAGTTCTTCAAAAGTGGTCATTGCCACAGATTTAGCCATGGTCGCCACAGTATTGCCCATACTGTGGAAAATATTATGATAGGAGCCACATTCCTTGCCATACCATGGCTTGTATCATGGCGTTGACCATAGCATTTGCTACAGCTTGGGAAATGCCGTGGCAACCATGGCTGAATCTGTGACAATGTCCATTTTTGCAGAACTTTTGACTAGGAATCTGATGGTCATATTCATGTCATATATTTATGGTACACCCTGTATATATTCAAGTAATATTTTTTTGTGTTCGTCTGCGTTGAAATAGCACGACCGATATCATTTCACATCAATAATCATCCTTATGCAACATGCACAAGCACGAAAGGATTAATTGATCGTGATAGCTAGAAAGCAGATGAAATTTTGTGGACACTGGTAAAATACAGAGACCTTTAAGACAAATATAATTTCGCTGAAGAGATTGCAGGGAAAAACTTTTTCCTTCACAATAAACCATAAATATTCAAATCAAGGTTCCTCTACAGTAATCTAATTAACGCCAACAGTTCCCTTAAATCGTCCTGTTCCTCTATCGCTATTAAAAAAATAACACTGCAAACAGAAAATTGGCCCTTTACGATGATCGAATTATTCTTATTATTAATCAGAATAGAATTTATATTAAAAAAAAAATCTTTTTTTCTAGTACTGAAAAAATTAAGAAAAAAATTAATCCGTCGAAAAAAACTGATCGTCGAATGCAAAGTGCATCGATGATATTTGCATAATTGAATTCGATGAAAGGAAAAAGAAATTATCCGCAAAAACTGGCACGGAACAAATTATGATAAGAACGCGAAACAAAAAAAAGATGAGAGAGAAAGGGAGATAGAGGAAAAATGGTAAAAGTTAAAAGAGAAAGAGAGCGCGAGAGAGAGACGAAGAAGAACGAGCGGCAGCTTAACATCTGTGGAGTTTCGCGATAATGCGGGGGTGGCGGCTGACGAATCCGAGCGCGCACGTAGGTGCCGTAAAGCTGCAGCGGGGCGTATAATGGATGAAAATAAGGACAACGACAACGACGTGCGCTGCGCCATTTACAGTTGGTTCTACGTATAGCCGGTGAAACGGCGCGCTCGCATTTCGACACGAGAGAGCTAGCCAACGAGAGAGCCAACCGGCTAGCCAGCGAGCCAGTCTGCCGGGTCATTATGAGTGCCAGGCAAACGCCGACGAGCTATGCATCATTAATGGTCCCACGTCTCGCGTCCCACCGTTCCCTCTCGCTCACAAAATATGCGCACTATCGCCTGCCAGCCGCGTGATCCCAACTTTCGAATTATCATCGCGCACTTTTATCATTGTGACGCGACTATTGCTCCACTGTACGAAACTTTGAGTATGTTGGGACTTTAGCAAACAAGCCACTTGCACGTGCAGAAAATTTGATCGTTCAATTTACGGTGCGGTCGATCGCATACATGAATCGATTTTAATCCGTACTATTTCTTGATGTGTACTCACGTTTTAAACTCGAATTAATCATTCTGAAAATATGACTCGTTATACAGTTTGGATTGAATTTTTCAATTAAGAAAAGAATTCAGAGCATCTGTTTTAAATATATTATTGTGAAATATATTTTAAGTAAATATAATATATCTGTGGTGCTGAGAAAAAACCAGTTAAGTGTATATGAAATTCCTATATATTTAACTGTTTTTTTCTCATTGTCACAGATATATAAATAAACAGAAGTAATTATATAATATTATAAATGTTATAGTATATTTGTAACCCAAAGAGAAATTAACAATCGGCCCACGATTGGGACAAGACTGACGATCATCGGCCGACCATCGATTTTCAATGTTGCCACAGCTTTGGAATGAAACACCAATGTTCATTGGCCCATTGTTGGTGC
>JABFPJ010001647.1:0-24101 GCA_022817425.1 Gryon sp. ZL-2020 | reverse complement strand
TAAATGTGCAACAAATATAATTTTTGCTATTTTTGTTACTGCTTCTACGAAACCATACAAATTCGATCAATCTCTTGAAATTATGAAGGATTTCGTTCTTCACAAACACACAATTTCGTATTAGTCATAAAAACTTTGTAAGATTATACTGCAATTTGTATGTAAAATGAATTTCTCTTTACTTTTTATTATTTTTCCGTATAAAAATATCTATTCTCAATACTTAATCTTTTGCAACTTAATATTATATAAATATAATAATAATCGAATGTTTAGTTTTTAAATGTTTAAACGTTTCAAGTTCAAAATTCGTCATTTTCTACGCATTTCTTACAAAGTTACAAGATTTCTTCTTAATTAATAAAAGTGAAATTATACATTTAAGATGAAAAATATATTTATGTAAAATAAAAAGAGGCAAGAACAAAAAAGTTAAACTTCACTAGGGCAAAATGACAAGCGGAACAAAAAAGGGGAGAGAAAGAGAGAACAAGAAAAAAACAAAAACAAAAAAAAACTAAAAACCGGGGTATCTCGACGACTCTGTCGGGATTTTACGTGAGAGTCCGGCTTCTTCTTTTTCGAGGCGTGATCCACGAAGGCGAAAGTGCACTCACGAGATTTCGACTTCGCGCGTTTAAATTCTACCGACGAGCCGATGCGCGAGATTTATTATTGCAGCAATTGCAAACTACCCGTCTCAAATAAAAAGGAGTAACGAAGACGCCAAATTTGCCTGTTGGGAATTTGTTTCTTTAATTACTATTTGCCATGTTAATTTTTTATTGTGGAATTAAGTTTCAACAAGAAATATAATTAAAAGTTATAAATGAAATATTTGGCAAGTTAAAATTATTATTAACATTTTTTTGCATTTTATGCTTCAAGTTTTTATGCTATTTTTGATTACAGGATTTGTAATTATTACAATGTAAGTTCAGTTTTCAATGACAATATAATTTTGCAGTTGTAAAATATAATTTAATTCATATTTAATAAATTATACATAAACATAACATACATTAATAAGTAACAAAAACAATAAAATTATTCATATGAGATAAATAGGAATGCTAAACGAAAACGACGACGCAATAGTGAGCTTGATTGTTTTCAAGGCGAGATCTCAAATCTGCATATCGATGCCACTTTTACTGTTATATTCCACTTTACGTAGGCGTGGCGGACGGTCCCCTTCGAACGACTATTATGTTTCGATTATACTTTGTCTTAACCCTTTATTGGTATCACTTTCAAGAAACTTGATCTCCCGATCAAATGAAAAATATGAAAAACCCACCAAGACGAACATCGCCGACGAAGAAGAAGCCGCGACTCTAAAACTTCGTGCATTTTTTATCACGCGTCATTATCGATGACTAATATTTTATTAAACAAGAAAACTTAGCTTGAAACATTGTTTAAAGCATTGTAGCTATATCACATTTTAAACATTAAAAAAGAAAAAAAAGTAATTGCATTTACGAATTGAGTTAAAAAAGAAACTTGATAAATGTTATTGAGATGTGCAAAATTGTAAAGTTTAAGTATTTTATTATTTATATTATTAATATTTTAAGATAGTTACAGTTTTTTTATTTTGTTAAAAACTTTATGAATTATTATGAATAAATGTGAAAAAAACAAGTTTACATAAATTTCTCAGCTAATTCTTTACGAAATGTTAAAAATAATAGACAAAAAAGAAATCTTAGGTTTTTGATTGAGAAAGAAATATTTATTAAAAATTTCTTATTTAAAAATGTCTGAAGACTATCAATATAATTTTTGCCAATTTTTAAATGCAGTTTAATTTATGAGTGTACAAATGAACGTACGTATTTCTTACAGGCATTTCACATTCTGATAAAAGCGACGCGTAGCAGAAGATACACGTCATCATTTAACTCGTTACAAAACGATTTGCAACAAGATTTAGTGCGCCACACGTTCAATTTCCCGAAAGTTATACAACTTGTTCGTCATTACAAAGAGAAAAATATTCTTTCATTTGCGCTAGTCGCTCGTCAAAATTCGCTTGCTGTCGTTTCAAATTAAACCGTGCCGATACGCGCTATAAATCTTATCTTCCAAGGTAGATCTACTTGCCAGAGACAAATGTTCAATTAAAATTGCGCAATTGCCAGGGTATGACAATTCGGACGAGATGGCGAATTTCAAAATTAAGGAACGAACATATTAGTATTTCGATATTCGTTGTGATTTATTATCATCTCTCTGTCCAAGGCTTTTTGTATGAAAAATGGTATTTTTTCAAATATTAGATTAAATGTTTGATTTCTGTGAATCGTTTAAATGACTTTTTTTAAATATATCATTAAAGATATATAAAAAGTAATACAAAATAATATGCCAAAAAAATAAATTGGAATTATTGTAAATAATTGTTTTTAAACAATACCTAAATTAAAAAACACCAGATCTTTTAATTAAACTATTTTTCAATTGAAAGAAAAACGATAACAAATAATTTTGCCAAAAAATGTCCTCGTTAAAATGACTAACGTAGTCGACGAAAAATCGAACCAATACACTTAAAACGTCCACTTCACACTTCGCAGTAAACAAAAGCGCAACTAAAATATCTCCGTCAAAATCTTAATTATTTAATCATGAAACCCCATCAACAAGCTTATAATTATCGTTCACCCCTTGCCGTTCGTCGGTGCAACCCCCTCTCCCCCCTTTAATTTTATCAGTAAAAGTCGGCGACAGTGAAAAGAGCTCCGAAAAAGAAGAAGAAGAAAAAAGATCAGGAAAAACTGTGAAAGAAAAAAAAGGAAGGAAGGCAAAAAAAAAAGCATAAAATAGGGAAAAAAGTAAAGGCCGAACATTTACGACGTAATATTCCATTCGCATGTCGAAAAGCACTAATCCGGTGCTTTTAGTTGGGCTCTAAAATCGCGAAGATTACCCGACCGCAGCTGTACTTTTTTACGTTGGCCGCGCGCGCGTCCCCTCGCGATCAGCCCTCTTTTTTAAGGCGCTGCAGGTGCATCGCACTTTCACATTATTTTCGCCAATTCGTGCCCCCTCTACGCGCGCGCCCACCCCTCTTTGCGCGCCTGTCACCGAAGCGAGGTCAATCGACGGAGAGGTCCGAAGACGTGCGCCCTCCCGCTTTTGCGTCCTCCCCTCTTCTCCTGCGACTCCCCTCGGTGCCCTTCGCCTTCGCCTACCTGGCGTCGTCATCCCCACCGCGCAAGCATACTCGATATCGTTTCATTACGCACCCCGTAGCCGTCGACATTTCTGCGTCTCTCACCCCTCTTGGCTTTCCCCCTCCCCCTTCTTATTTCTACGCTCCTTTCCCCTCGCCCGCTTTGCTGCCGCCCCTCTTACCCCTTAAGTCCTCCCCAACCACCCTTTCACGGTCCTGCCGCAATTCTCCTCCTCTTCCTCCCTCTTAAGCCACTATATCGGCAGCGTACTTCCCTCAACGACTCGACGATGAAACACGAATGCCTGCGAATTTTTATTGTTACTTTTCGCGCTGCTTTTTTATGCGCCTCTTAACGATCACTCGTACGTTCTTTTCCCCGCTGCTCGGCTTCATTCCTCTCCTCCCTTCCGTCCTTCCTTATTTTCAACTCAACCCACCCTCTACTCTATCTTTGTCTCGACCCTCGCCCTAAAGGGTGATCTTTTTTCCACCAAGTGACACGTCGCTGAAAATGAATGCTATTTCAAAAAAGAAAAAAAAAAGGATAGGTCGTCGACAAGAGAGAGAGGGCAAGAGAAAGAGAAAGAAGAAGAAGACCGATGTGCTGCTTTCGACAGATTTTGGTGCAAAAATTCGGCTTTATTGGTTTTGCTTGAAAGTATTGTCAACGTGATGTAATTGGACTGCACGTATAAAGACTTCATAGCGAATTAATAAATACATTCTGTTAATTTAAATTAATATTTATGTATTGATATAATTACAAACATTTTGTTTTATTAGTTTATATGTATCTATTTAATTTAATTTGTATATATTATATACAATACAGTGAATATGAGATATGAGATACTTGAAGCTTGTTTAGTATGATTTAATTAATGGGCATAAATTATAAACACCATCGAATCAAAGATTACAAAAGTAGGTAAAATAAATGACGTTAATTTTCAACGAATTTAAATTGCCACCGAATGTTAATTTTTCAATGTAACCCATTTCTCGGGCGAAAATAAAGGCATTGCTTATTAATGCATTATGTTTTAATGAAAAAAAAGGAAGGAAAAAAAAAGAGAAAAACTAAAAAGAAAAATAACGTTTTACGTGTTACTTTAAACTCGAATGAGCGCGGCAGGACATGCATAATTTTCATGCCAATAATCGATTTTCAGAGGCTTTTTTTGTGTTGCAAAACAAAATGTGTCATGATTGTAACGAGAATAAACTTTACCTAAAAGTATTTTCATAATGCGCTAAAAGTAATATCTCCGTTCGCGTAATTTGTTTACGCCGTGAAAATTAATTTACCTTACTCGACTTCTATATAACGCGTGTATTTAACGAGCTAAATATAAACCACTGAAATATTTATTTCTTTTTTTCTTCAGTGCGTTTTTGCATTAATTTATTTATTAAATGCTAAAAATGCATATATATGTATGTCTTTATTATTCATATTGTCATCAATAATCATGTATATACTCTTAATTTCGCTTGCTATTAATTTTAATATTCGAATACAATATAAACTCTAATAACAATATTGATTGATAAATTAATACTTTATTAAAAGCAATTCTATATACAATTAAATTATAATTATTTGTTTCTAATCTAATTGTAAATTTTGTACATTTTTTAAACAAAGAAAATTAATTAAAAAAAAACGTTTCGTAAAACATTTCATTACAATAAATAATTTATACTATAAAAATAGAAAAAAAAATATTTAAAAAACAGAATATGAAAGGAGTGGGAAAGAAAAAAACTAATTAAAAATGGAATTATACAGCGTGGGATGAAAAATTCCACGGAAACCCGATATGTACATTAATAGAATCATGAATTTCTCTTCGTCACGTATTGAAAAAGAGGAGAAAAAAATCTGCGTCAGAAACAGAAGCAACGTAAAGTAAAAGGGTAAAAAAGGTTGGAAGACAAAAAGAAAACGAAGAAGAAGAGCATAAAGAAAAGAAAAAAGAGAGTGCAAGAGAGATGGATACAGAGAGAGAGAGAGAGAGAAAGGACCGAGCCAGCGGGAAGGAAAAAATGGTGCATCGCAATATTGGCGCGACTGAAAATTACGTCGCGTCCTTCGCGTCGAGGATCAAATTGAGTTTTACCTATCTGATTTCCTTTCACGTTCGTATCTCGGCGCACATCCACCCTTGTTCGCATCGCGTATCGACATTTTGTGCTGGCGTCGTGCACGCACGCATACGCTGCAGACGCCAATGAGTCGATTTTTAGGTCGGCCTCATTCCTCAACGCAATTCGCGACCCGAACGTCAATCATCGTAATTTTCATCTTAGAAATAAGAAAATTCACCTTTCGTGGCAAAATTGCATTGGCTCTATTCATAAGGCGTCGCGGATGAATTTCGCGTTCTCATCTCACGATCGTTTCTACGGAGATCATGTTTTGGGCTTCATCAAAATTTATTTATCTTTATTTCACGTTTCTTGTTTAGATGTCCGCTTCTTCTTATTTGCTTTCTTTCATCTTTATCTTTCTTTTTCTTATGATGATAGCTTTGAATAATACGAAATGGTACTTATTTTGAATTACATAATAATATTTTATGTTATTTATAATTATATTTAGAAAAATATTATTTGATTTGATTATGCAAAAAATGTGATTTTAGATTATTTGTTTATTATTTTAACAAATTTGAATAATTTCAAACTTATACAGAAAAAAAAATCTTATTTAACTAAAAAGATGAACATTTTATTTAATTATATAAATTTAAATAAAGTAAAAGAATAATATAACTTTAATACATTGTGCACCAATGGCGCATGCGCACAAGAATTATTATATTTTTTCTCACTAAAAACGAGTAGGAAAAATAGCAATTCAATCTCGTGCGCATGCGCCCTTGGAGCATAAAATCTTATTTTATTACTTTTTGTGTATTTTAATTATTATGTTATTATGTTTTTTTTTTTTTATAAAAAAGCATACACAATTTTACAATAACATAAAACCTGTATATTTAAACTGACGACAAAAAGTCTGATCACAAGTTATATTATTCGCGTGAAACAATCGGACCTAAATCAAGAGGGAAACGAGAGTTATGGGAACTTGAATTAGAAGTAGGGCGGTCTGACTAAACCGTGACCTAAGTTACTAAACGACCTAATACGAATTAGGTGAAAAGTTCAGCGGCGCCTCTTTTGCAAGTGTTCTCTTTCAAATGTTTTAATATGAAATAGGCGAATTAATAAGTTAAACTACTTTTGACAACTTTTGATTAAGATAAGTTCATTATTGTTTAATACTTTATTATATAAATTAACAAAATATGTAATAAAATAAATAATTCCAACACGTAATTAAAACTATATATTATTTATTTCATTAATTGTAACTTTGCGTTACAAAATAAAGAAAGTGCAATTACAAAAAATTATTGTTTGAAAAGTAATAACTTAACTTAACTACTTTTATTAAAAGTATTTAATAAAAATTTGTATATTAGAAAATACAGAATAAAAAGTGAAATATAAAGTGAGGACATTGAATTTTGGACAATGTTGACTTTTAGAATTGATTAGTAAGTATTTCGAATTTCCAGAGAGACAAACAAATTGTTTACATGCTTTATTTGTGCAACATTTTTATTTTTGTTTTCCCCCAAAAAAAAGAAATAAGGAGAAAAAACGTCCCAAGGGGACGCAGTTGAGCGCGGAAAGAGATAGAAACGGAACTGATGTGCGTGCGCCGAAAATGCCAAGGGTGCAATAAGCCATGAGGAAAAGAAATTGAGGGGAAGTCCGGCGTCGTGTTTCTCCTCAGTTCTTGCTCTCAACGGAAAAAAAAGAGAGACAAAACACGCGTGAGAAAGACAGATTAAGTGCAAGCGAGACACAGAAAGACAAAGAGAAAAAAACATAGAAGAAGCGTCAAAGCGTTCACACAACACCCGCGCGCAACGTGCCCGCTCGAGCGAAACCAACTCGACGTCTGCTTCAACGGGCGAGAGAGAGAGAGAGGAAGAAAGATGAAGAAGAACAAGAAGAAGAGGAGGAGGAGAACAAGAAGGAGAAGAAGGAGAGACATCGTCAAGTGGGAGATACAACCGATGGAGGGGAGAGGCACGATGAGCGTCGGCGGGGAAGCGTTATAAGAAACAGAGACGTCGAAGAAGAGAACGACAAAGAGGAAGAAGAGAAGAAAAGCTTTTCGGGCGGCGGCTGGTTGTCTGTGGTCAAGGCGCGCGCGGAATTGCTGTTGCCGTGCTAAGTTGCGCGTCACGTATATCGCTCGCGCTTTAATGAACCGCAGAAAGACAATTTCAAATCGAACGACGCGTTTTCTTCGACAGACATCATTTTATATAATGCTCAAAATTTGTTTCGGAAATAGTCTTGCTGTTTCATTCAGTTTTTAACATTATACAAGAAATAGTAATCGATTATCCAATAAGAATGAATGCTTTCATTGTGACAAAATGATTGTTTAATTTAGTTTGATTTTTAAGATTTATGAATCAAAATTTTGAATAATGAATAAATTGACGCTATTCAGTAATATGTATATTTGTGATCAATTAATAATGGCAATCAAGTTTTATTTAGTGGTTGAAAAGAAAAGTCAATTTAACTTATCATGGCTTAATGTGCGATTTCATTTTTTTTGAATATAAAAAATTAACGATGCAGGTTTAAATTGTTAACATTTTTTTCTCATTTATTCAAGAGAATATAAAATTGGTTGATATTGAGAAAATAATTAACTTATTAACTAACAAATTAAATCAGTAATAATTTGAAACCAGGAATATGAGTGCAAGTTTATTCGTAAAATATGAAGGAATTTGTATGTATAATAACATTGTATAAACAATAGAAGAAATGAAGTAAAACATCCGTTCATTTATTATGAATAAAAATGGTATTCAGAATTTTAACTTAATAAATACATTTTAGTAAACAATTAACAATAATTAAATATTTTATTCATACCATTCTTACTCGTTATAAAGAAATTTATACACATACGAAACAATCCCAGTTAATTAAATATAACTTCTAAAATCTAATGAATGAAACGAATAAATTGTTTAATTCAATTTCATTTTAATGATATATTGAAATGAAATAATATATTGAATTTTTAAGATGAATACTTTTTTTACAAAAATATTTTTAATTATTTTAACTTATAAGCGATATTTTGTTTGCAGAAGAAATTTATTATAATTTTTTCTCTCAATACTAAATTTATATCTAAACTCCTTTTCTTTATACAATACTTGACACGTAATTCATGACTTGTGAGAAAGAAATGCGGCATTGAACAAACGACAATCAATTACATCGGATAATCATGAATCAACGCAATTCTCGTATAAAAGCAATTCCGTGTCATTTACGTAAATCAAAAATTTAAATTTCCGCCGTTTATTTCTTTTTATTTTTTTTATGTCTATGCAATATGACGTGATTGACTGAGTGTATAGATTCGCCGAAAAATGTGTAACTATTTCAAATTTATTTTCATCGATTACATAAAACGTTTTCCGAAAACCATCAATTCGTTAGATTCAAAAAAAGTAAAAAAAGGGAAAAAATGGTTTACTTAACTATTTATAAACATTGCTCGATAACTTATATTGATGTAGTGTTTCAGACGTTTTAAAGTAATCAATCAAATATGATGTTCCCATGTAAATTACATCAAAAAAGCACTTAAACGGATCTTTTATAGGGAAAATTGAATGAAAAAAAAAAAAAAATTAAACGTTAGTGTTGTTACAAAGGGCCTTTCATTACGCTGACAATTTTTCGTGTTCCGTTTTTAATTATCCTTTTTTTATGAGAAAATTGTTTGACGAAGTTTGTCGCAAAAAAAGGTCCAACGTAAATAATGCATTGTACACATTTTAGTTACAAATTGGTTTCTTCTATCATTCTGTAGTTTAATAATATATATATTTTTTGTACAATATATAACAAATATAACGTAATATAATAATATATTATATTGCAATATATTTTGAATATTATTAAATTATATTGAATATGTATAAACATACATATACATATATGTACATGCATGCACAATAATCAACGTACATTGACGATGTAAATTTCATGAATCAATCATTCAAGAATTAAATAAATAACGTTTATTTGTATATATTTAATTGCCATGTTTTATTGATCAATAGTTATAAACTTGATTTGTGTTTCGTGTACGAATAAATGGTAAACGGTATTTAACAACACGTGAATATATTTATGGAATATTAATTGCATTCAATATTTAAATACACTAGCTTGTATTTTAGATTGTTAATTTGTCGTGTAACACTTTGATTTGGTGTTACCTATATTATCGTAATAACTATGTTAACGTTGAAATTTGATTATGTGGGGGTGTATCAAAAATCAAAAATAATAATGATACTATTCTCTTCTTAGAAATAAATCCATATTTTATTCGAAAATATATTATAATTTTCATATTAACTAAATTGGATTTATTCTTGCATTATTATCTAGCTTATAAATTAGTATGAAATTTTAAAATTGATTTACTTAATAATTGAATTCAAAATCAGTAATTCTACAAATGATAATATTTTATTAAAATTACTTTTCAACAATTTTATATATAATAATAATGTATAAGTTGAAAATGTAATACGTGTATTATTCTTTTTAAATTATTTTAATTATTTAAAATTTACGGCGATTTAAAAAATAATTTTAAATTACCGTATTTTAATTTTAAAACATTTAATCGATAATTATTTTTTATTTATCAGAAATAGATAATATTCATTTTGTTGACTTAAGGTTATAATATGAAGTAATTTTATTGTGATCAATTAATATTAATATTGTAATACTTGATTATTCATTATTTATAATTATTTAATTATACATATACACATAGGACAAAGTTCCTATAATTTTTGTAGAATTGTATAGAAACATTTACTAAACTGTACTTTAACTGATGGACAAAGTCAAAAAAAAAATCACAATTTATAGAATGTACAATATACATTAATATTTACATAACAAAAGTTATTATAGAGTACAGTAAAAATTGCGTTTCAGTATCTGAATTATTTTAGTCAGTGAAAAACTGTTGTGTTTACAAACATGAATTACATATTTATTTTACAATTTTTATTGAACTGTTTTATAAAAATTGCTCAATATTCTGAAAAGGCGCTATCTGCATTACGTGAAACTTAAGGTGATTCTTCAGTTATGTGAGAGCAAAAAGGATAGAACTAATGAGAAATAAATTAGTGGAAGTGACAAACAACGAATTCGACTCAGTTGAGTTATTTAGACTGAACTGGCTCGGCTGACAAGATGGCAGACTATCACCTCGGAGACGCGAGATCGATTCTTCAAAACACGCATTTGCTTGTGAAATGTGTTAGTGAAAAAAAAGCAGGAGTAAAAACAAGCAAGAAAAATAATCATCAAGATAGTAAATATAACTAAAATGTTTAAAATAAGTAAATATTTGTTTTATTTATTTCATTTTTCAATTTACTGAACTGTTCAGTAATTATTATTATTGATATTATGGTTTTGTCCATCAGTTAATGTACAGTTCAGTAAATTCTTCTATACAATTCTACAATAATTATAGGAACTTTGTTCTACGTGTATATATAGTATACAAATATATAACAGTAAACACTTACATGAATACGCGCATACAATAAGTAAGTGGTTCTTGGTCGTTATATACTACTCGCGAACATTAGTACCACTTTCGAGAAAGCGCCACGCCACCTAGCGGTCATTAGTTTGATCACATACAAAATAAGTCAAAATAAGTCAAATCAGTATTACATTATCAAATTAATCAAATCTATAATTTTTGTATTGTATCAACGTCAACCTGTAAATTTAATGAAACATCACTAAAAATGCGATACTGATATTATAAAACGTATAACATATTTTAAAGCCAATTCTATATCCCTAAAAAAATATAAAGTATTTATAAAGCAAACTTTCTTATAATTATAGCTATAAATGATATAAGTATAGCTAATTTTTCTATGTGTATTGAAACTAAATTGTTAATAATGTTAAAGAAAATGCTCGTTGTTCGCAAAAAATGTGTATTTATTCAATCATTTTATCTCAACGAAATTTAACTAAATCTGTTTTTGTTATCTGTTTTACTACTTTTACTATCTACTCTACTAGCAAAAAGTGGCAAATTAGCTTGAAAATGATATTATTTCGCAAATTAAATATTATAAATTTCAATTAACATCTAAATCGCACGAGTCAAGATGTGTACACATACAACTCATTGACATTCAAATCGTATTATAATTCGCTGACAATAACGCATCTCTACTAGCTAGACGCAAGATAGACTCCGTCTGTTGCGCGTTCCAAACCGAATAAGGAGATCCGCCCGGCGTGCAGTCAGCCAGAGAGGCTGACTGCATGCCTCGTTCAGGATTCGGCGGCGTTTCAGTTCGCAACAGGTCTCCAGCGTGAGACAAGGATATATACATACTATTCGTTTAAATACATTGAACAAGAGAAGAGAGAAAGAGAGAGAGAGAGAGAATGAGAGAGAGGATGAGAGGGAGAGTAAGAGGAATTAGAGCAAGAGAGAATAACTGTGAGACAAGGATCAACGATCTGATGGGGGGGGGGAGAAAGAGCGAGGGGGGAGGAGGAGGAAAGAGGGATAGTAGGTTGAGTTGTGTTGGGTTAGAGCTTGAGCATTAAAGGGGTGGAAGTAAAGGGAAGGGGGAGGCGTGCATGCGAACGACAGGATACTCTGCAAGTCTATATACCTACGGCAAACGCTACCGTGGTACATACGCCGGACGTTGAGCTCATACAAACATCTCGGAAACAAGCGCGCTCAGACTTACATCGAGTGGCACGTGTCACGACGCGACTCGCCACCGAATTCTCCTCAAACTTCCCATAGTTGACGATTGAACAAACAATCGAGCTTGTTGGTCACGTGTCTTCGATCTTATTATGTGTAAGCGGGTTAAATTTGCTGATATTTCCCAATTAGTTTGTGGTAAATTATAATAATATATAATGGGAGGAGAATGTTTCTACAGGGTGTACCAACCAAATTATTTGAGTAAATCAAAATAGTACTATCATTGTGGATTATTATTGTATTGATAGGACTAGCTTATGCAAAAATATTGTATAAAAGGATAATAAACAAAATAAATGATTTTTTGATTTTTAAAAGGACTCTAAGTCATATTTTGATAGTTTTGAGAAAATCAAAAGAAATAGTCCAATAAAAAAGTTTTATTACTTTAAAAAAGTTATTGAAAGTCTTTTATCTTTTAAATATGCTGTTTCGTAACATGCAGTTTCATTTTTATAGTCGTATATTGACTAAATCCTTTAGGACAATGAATATATGTATAATTTGCTAATTAACAAATGTGACTTAGAGCCCTTTTAAAAATGAACGACTCAGTTGTATATGTTAGTTTATCAACTTTGTTGATATTAATTGTAATTAATGTTCCAATAACGCCCAAAATGAGACTATCGAGGATAATTATATTAAAAAATTTATTTTGCATATAATAAATTATGTAATAATTGTGATCCTTTTCTTATCTATATATCGACGCTTCTTACGTAAAAGGTTATATCTCAAATGTTTTGTACAAAAGGATACGTCTCCTACGTTTAAACATAAAAGATGTATCCTTTTGTAAAAAAATTGAGATCTAACCTTTTACATAAGAAACGTGGATATGTAGTCTTGAAATAGCGAAATAACTAAAAGTATGTTGTGAAAAAACATTCTATTAGATCCCAAATGATTGTTCATTTACGAAGAAAGTTGGCCCTCAAGTAAGGATGTAACATAAAAGAGTAAGTATCATTTACAGTGCTTACAATAGTCAACAAGTGGCAGAAAATCGTTTCTTCGACAGAGGTCAGTTTAGTCGAAGAGTAAAGTCGCAAATCTTCCTTAAACTTTGAAAATGTATCGATCCCAAAAGTTTCAGGGATATACGGGGTCAAGTTAACTAATACATTATATGTCAGCCTAGCGACCTTCAAAAAATTATCGTGGTTTGTATCAAACGTTGCAGAGTTATCTCTTATGCATAATTGTAATGCAGAGTGATACTGATAGATTTGTAAAATATTATATTGATTTTAAAATTTTAGCAATCATCAATTTCTCACCAAATGAGAAAAAATGTGAGAATCCTCAAGACAGCATTAGTCTAAAAATATGCATTATGTATTCGTTCCTTACTGCATAAGATAACCCAAATCCAAAAAAAATATAATAATATTAATAATAATAATAATAAAAAGGGGACACTCACCGACTACGAAGACCATATTTCTTGTCCATCGCTGCAGCTCCCGTTTAATATGTCTGCGTTCCTGTATGCAGCGGGCATAGGGGCAATCCGCCATTTTTAAAATCACATCTTAGGATGTGTGTGTGTTTCGGCCGGCTTGTGTGGTTTGCGTGCCCGCCTGATGGTGTTGTCGCTGTCTCTCTCTCAAGTTGCTGATTGCACGCGTCTTGTTGTGTGCGTGAGTCCGTGTTTGCTTGCTCGTGAATTGTCGCTCGTATCAATACAGCAACGACTCGCTATGTCTGTGTGTGCATGTACTTTTGTATACACTTGTATATGCTTAGTAGTGTTGTAACTGCGCATATGTACGCAGAAAATGTCACACACG
Organism: Gryon sp. ZL-2020; assembly: GCA_022817425.1. Taxonomy (NCBI): domain Eukaryota; kingdom Metazoa; phylum Arthropoda; class Insecta; order Hymenoptera; family Scelionidae; genus Gryon; species Gryon sp. ZL-2020. Next base: position 10,207 of record JABFPJ010001647.1, on the reverse strand, counting down.
ATCAAGAAAGCTGCTTTTTCAATGTAATCGTGACGTCACGTGTGACGTAGTCGTCGTCGTAGTTGCCGGCGTCGTCTGAAGAAGGGAGGAGGGCGAGTATATGAGGATTGCCCTCACAGTCTCAGGGCACGTGCACGCTTGCGCCCTCTCTTTTTCCACCTCGATGTTTTGCCCACGAGCGTCGTTCCCTGCGAGTTCTCGTTTTCTTTCAGTTTTCTTCTTCTTTCTCCTCTCAGGTTGCTGTTGCTTTTGTTGTTGCTGTTGTTCCACGCTCTCGTTGCTTCTCGCGGAATCTGATTGTCGTTGTCGTTGTCAGCTATAATCAATGGATTCAACGCAACACGTTGCTACCTAAAACATAAAGATAAATCTAGTTAGAAAGAAATTTGGTTGGATGATCATTTTATGTGTATGGGGAAAAGCATTAGTGCGTAACATAATTGGAGTATCTGGGAATTGTTTTATATATTTCCTGCTAGTGAATTTATTTACAAAAATCTTAGAAGAATTATTTACTATGAATCATTCCGAAGAAGCCGTTATATATACTTGAAAAATGCTGAAGCAATTCTTCAAGAACATATATTTGAAGTAATTCGTATGAAATAGATGTATTATTTCCTATTCTGTTGGGAAAATATTTCGAATATTTCAAGGAGAAAAAATGTCTTTTTTGAAGAATCTTGAAGAATTGCCTTAGATTCTAAAAGTTTTTATTAATAAATGTATATGATTTTAACTAATATTTGTATGAATATTATAAAAAAGTTGTAAATACAACTGAGCAAATAATTATTAAAATAGATACAAGTAATAGATAGCAGTAATTAATATTAGAAATGAAAAAATAGTCCTTTTCTCATTTCTTAAAATAATTACTTTAAACTTTGAAATTAATTGAAATGATTAATTGAAACTATAAGATTAATTACTCAATTGTTTCGATATGACTAATTATTTATTAATCAATTATTATTATAGCGTGCAATTAAAAAAAATTTGCATCTTAAAAATTATTGAAATTTTAAGACAAAATTTGTTTTCTTGCAGTATCATCAAGAGTAATTCTGTTTGTTAATTTTTTGCAGCTAATCTATTACAATACATATTCATAGGTCAGTTACCTAGGACATAATTTATTATACCTTAGTCACAGTTGTATATTACTAAAACGTAATAAGTAAGTTGTACTGTTTATTACCCGTTAGAAGTATATAACTATTCTATGTCTAATATTCAAACCGACTTTTTGGATTAAATGACATTAAATAAAGACATTAAAAATGTATTATGAACATAGCATAACTGTTATACAAACAAAGCTCTATTTAAAAAAATAACGAAATAAAGAATAAAAATGCAATTCTTCCAATACTAATGTAATTATGTCTGTTCTAATTATACAGTTTTCCCACATTATACAGAAAAAAAGTTGGATTTCTATGATTAAACATTTTCCGTTTTTATTAAAAGGATTCAATTTCATTTACATAGAAAATTAGCATTAATTTAAAACAATTTATGTTGTAATCTAACATTTTGTACTTTAAAAATAGAGTTTCATTATTAATATTTATACTTTACTAATAAAAGTATCTAAATAAACGTACTAACGTTTTATTTCTAATGCGCGATATTACTGAGAGTTTAGTTAATATAACTGTTATATTACAATCAGCCTTGAAATTTGGACAATTTATAAGGTTTGGTATTAAACAATGTACACCATTTGCGTGAAAAGAAAAGTTTAATACAAAGCAGAATTATGTTACTAATAATAAGTGGTTTTACGCAGAACACCTCTTTTATTCATTAGAGATAATAAATTCCATTTGAAATTTGAGAGCTAAATATAATTAATCTTTCGTACTATGCGTTGTATTGAACAAAATTTTTGTTATATATGTTATGTTTCTCCTACTTAACTATAAGCAGTCTGTATTTGCGTTAAGTAAGATAAATTTAGATACTTGTTTCTTTCTATTCTAATTCTTAACTGAATTTACATATTAATTAAAAAAATAATTGTAAATGTATTATTCATCATTATTAAAAAAACAATATAATACTTGACTAAGTGGTATCAAGAATAATTATCTTATTGTGAAACTTTATAAAACAATATAATAATTGGTTTGTTGGAGCATGTTTCATAAAGTCAAGCAAAAGTTTCCTTCTGTTCAATGTACTGATGTCGATTTTTATCTAAGAGACTGACTGAATTATTTAGTCACTTTGAAAAAAACGAAGTTAACAGATATAAAATGTATAATTTAATTGTTCCTAAACCGCTATTTTTTATTCATTTTTAATGGGAATATAGATAAATATTTCTTAAACTCGTAAAATTATATATTTTTAAACATTAACTTTAATCATATAATCAAAGTTTTGTTTTTATTGATTTAATGAATTAAAAAAAGCAGTATTTAAAAATTGTTGGAAGTTGATAATAATAATGAAAGCTAAAATTATGACACGAAATCGCATCACTGAATCTAACCTAAAAAAGTCACACCAATTTCGCCGTATTTAACTCATTTATCAAATACATTTTCCGCGTAATTAATTATATGAAACAATTAACATACAAACATATAAACAATTGCGTATGTGTGTGCAGTGAATGTAGATGCGAACGTTTATGTGAGTATCTGAGTACATGCAGGCATATTCGTTAAATATATATGCTACGCTGTTTACACGCGATTTCGTATTTGTGGAATATATACCCGAGTTTGCATAATGTACCGTGCGCATACACGTGCTGCGATTCTTAGTGGTATTCGGTGTGCACTCGGGCAGTGGTTTTGATGATGGATATAGCTGAAATCTCGATGCGTGTTGCGTTCGTTCGCATATATGTTATTGTACTGAGGATTGGATTTTGTCCCGGGGCAATGCGATTGGAGGATATTATGACACTAAAGGGAAATGTGCGGCTCAAAGATCCGCCGCCACCGCCGTCGTCGCCGTTTTTACCTCAAACTCGGTACTTTTCGTTGCAACGACATGTTCAAGCAAAAGTTTATTTTTTTGCTTCCTTTACTGCTGTCTCTCCGTTTTTTGAATTTACTTTTCTCGTGAAATTGTTCTTAGAATTTAAGAGAAATCACAAAATTTCAACTCCAATTTCGTCTGGCATTTTATCACTAATTTCACATTACATTGCATTAATTTAAGGTATGTGAATTAAAATGATAAGATTTCAGAAAAATGTATTATATCTTATATATTTTTACCGAAACAATGGATTTTTATCTTGAAACAATAATTAAAATAGCTTGCAAGATAATATTTGATTACACCCGTACGGGAAAAATATATTTGCACAAATATATAACTTTTTGTTGAAAATATATTTTATATATTTAACATTTCTGGATATATTTCAAAATATATTTTTTCCCTACGGGCAATCAAAACATCTATTGAAAAAGACTTAGAAAAGATGTTCTGCTTTGAGTCAGCTAATAAATCCGAAACTCAATGAAAAAACTTATCATTGATTTATAATAAAATAATGAAATGTTTAATTCCAAACATTTCAAGTTCACTCTAAATAAACTTAAAGAAAATGAAACTTAAAGTTAAACCAAGTAACGTTACTGGCGACTACATTCAAGAATCAACAAGTATGTCACACATAGTCAGCGCCGAAAAGTTGTTTGTAGAATTCACTTCTATGCTTATATGGTAGATAAGTTGGCGCTGCCTAATTGTGCTTTTTCCATTAAGCGTCAAGAATTTGCCTAGACGTGACGCGACATTGTTGTCATGCCAACACGAGTGCTCGAGCGGTCAACGATTTTGTCTCGCCTCCCAAAGTTGCGCCTTGAATGGCCCTCTGATTAGTCGTCGCAAAAATTGTTGGTCAAACGTTGGATATTTGTCACAATTTTGATCCAGTTGAATAGATGTTTGAGGTGCGTATGTATAGAATATTTGAAATTTGTTTATGCTAATCATTTTTCTCATTATCAATATTCATGAAAGCAGAAAAAGTTTATAAATGTCTAAACGAAAGAAACTGAAATAGTATTGTGAAATTGTTCAAAAGAGAGGACATTTCTGGATTTAATAACTTAACGTACATTTGAGCGTGACACTTCTCATAAAGTTTTGTTATCGATATGATGGTGACGTTCCATTCGTCTTCCCTAAGAAAAAGTTAAATCACTGAATTTCTCTGAAAAGAATAACTTAAAAATCCTGAGGATAAATACGAATATTTATCAATATTCATTGATCAAACTAATCTATTTATCATTTAAAATCCTCGTAAAAAAGACATTGATAGACTAATTATTTATAATATTATTACAAACTTATTTATTCGAACGATTATTATATCAATGTGCACATTGTACCTATCAGTCTATTTCTACTTGAAAGTTGTATTCCTTGAATCAATTGTATCCCCTCTCCCACGACATCTTATTTTACATTCAATAATTGGCTGATTAGTAACTAAAAGTCGACTTGTCTAAAGTATGGTATATGAAAACAAACGCATATAAGAACCGTAACGTTTAGTGTTAAATTGTTTAACTGTGGCGTCAATTGAGGGCGTACGATTGATGGAGGAAAAGCTTCCGAAAGAAAAGAAGGAAGTGGCGACGGGGTAAACGGGCATACCTGTACGTCGTGCCCCACCTCGGCGTCGTCGTAACAGGAAGGTACTACTTGAAATGAAACATTGCCGGTAAGAAGAGCGTCGACCAGTTGCGGAGGGGGGAGTGCTGATAGGGGAGGGACGTCGCCGGGAGATGTAGGGGCGGTTTCGCGTATCCGGCAGAGGAGGGCCAACACAGGAGGAGACCAGGGGGCGAAGGGGAGCAGCAGAGTGCGCCTAATATGTAGCAAGAGAAAAAGAATTGGCGATCAATAGGTAGTAGCTGGTAAGCGTCCTTTCATCCGGCCCCGCGAATCCCCTCGTCCTTTCCACCTGCGTTTCGCTTCTCGTCCTTCGCCCCACCTCACCCTTCCAGCGTACCGTTCCACGCGGCGGCTTTGCTCTTTCTCTTTGCCCGCTTCCTCTGTCCATTTCCGTCTCGCTCCATCGTTTTCTCCATCTCTGTTTGACGTTAAGAGAAGAGACCCTGCGTCGGTCGTGTTCTCGTCCCCGAAAGCCCGCAAGCCTGCCATCCAACGCGAACATCCAAAGCCCTCTGTCACCTTCGTCATCGGGACATCCACCTACCAATACATAAACTAAGTTCTGCTGGTCCGCTTCGTGTCGGCTGTAAAATTGCCGCGCGCATCTTCCCGTCAAAGGCCCTTGTAAACACCTGATTTAGCTTTGAGTGTAAGAACTTGCTTTGCGCGTAGTTATAATGCTAATAATGCTGCCGTCAGTTTACTTTTTTCTTAACTTGTGGCAAAATTTAGAATGGGAGTACAGTAATAAAGAAACATTCGATAACTTAATTATGCATTACAATAAATGAAGGAGGTAGTACAATCAAAAAAATTTTCTTTAAATAAAGAATATATAACTGACTTGGCTTACTTGGTAAATACTTTATATTTAGTTCTGTGCAAGATATGTTTATTAGATTTTACAGTTTCTTAATAATGAAGTACAAATTAATTAATATATTTTAAAGAAGTTGTATTTTTAGCACCAATTTACATTAAGTGAAATTAGTTTATACAATAATTCACAAAATGTTCATGTCTTAAGTTAAGCTAATATCATAGGGAATTTATCTTTCTTCATTTCACGGAAAAGACGAAACTTTTATTTAACTGCAACTATATAGCATATATATAAGTCGGAAAAACACTTTTTAAGTTGCTTCCATTTAATTGATTTCATTTCATAATTGGTTTCATAAATAATCAAAAGTATTTGAACTGAGAAGAATAATTGTTTCTAATAACTGCGGCTTTTAAACGTAGCAGTCGACGTATTCCAAGTTTTACAGCTGAAACTCGTATCGACCAATGCCAGCACAGAATAGTGAAATTGCCATACTTTTAGGTATATAAGATAATAACAGACAAAAGTGAGACGTAACATAATGTTAATTCGACATTTAGGAACTTTCAAAAGTTAGTCTTTTCTTTCAAGTTTTTTCCCTTTTTTCATGTTTTTGTCAAACTTTTGGCATCAATTTCTGGTATTTCAAAACTGTGTTAAGAATAATAAGAATAAATTTGAACAAGTGTTTTAGGTTTAATGAACAATATGGAATTGTTGAAATCAAAAAACAATATTTTTTTAACTGGTAAAATTCAATTGTCATGATTAACATACGCATTTCTTTAAATCGCTAAAAATGAATAGAAATAGATTTCCTTATGAAATCATATCGTTGCTTTTGTCGGCGATGTTTGAATGAATTACGCTATTAACAAGTGGTTCGGTTTGCATCCGCCTACACGGATGCACACCGGAGTTATGCTGATATTAGATTGAACTTAATGCATCGTAAGGTTGAGTGAGAAAAATTTTTAAATCAGGCTCAAACACATGTATTTGAACTGGTAATGGCTAATTGTTGCAACAATATCTAGTACAGTAGAACCTGTGAAGAGTCCACTTTTTCTGTCCTTTTTAACCTGCAAAGAGTCCACTATTGTTATCTTTTTTTCTTCATACTAAAACATAGGTTAAAAAAAGAGAGAAATAGTGGACTCTTCACAGTGTAAACAAAGACACAAATATGGACTCTCCACAGGTTCTAGTGTACTTGTAGTGATTGAACTTATTACACAGATTTAACAAAAAATGAATAAATAAATAAATAAAAATAATTCTAAAAGAAAAGTGTTTGTTTTTCATTGATGTCTTATATATAGTATCGTTCAAACAAGTGGCAATGTTAAAAACTATGTTTGGCGAAAGTGTTGTTAGGGTGAAGGAGGAGGATGACGAGGGGAGAAGTGAGAAATTGGAACAGAGACTAATGTTTAATTCGCATCGATTTGCCTGCGAAGATCGATAAAGCGGTGCCAGTTTGGCGAGCGAAGTCGAGCGAGCGTCGTTTGTTAAAAGCATTTGATTCTTGCAATTGATATTCCGACCACGCGTGGATGACACTGCGCGATTGTGGCGGCTGAGTGCGCGCGATACCAGTTGGGGATCGATTCGACGCTCATCGTACACCGGTAAACATTGACAGTAAACTTAACGATGTCGTTCGGTAATAATTATCAAATAAATCTCACATTTTCTATCCAAAAACATATTTTATTATATTTTTTGTATAATTGTTTATTTTACTATAAAATAGAAAAAAAGCCAATAATAATAATGTTTAGTATTAATGCATACATTTATAAATTAATCAATTTTGAAAATTTCATTTTTAAATATTCAAAAGCCCATTTATTGATAATAAAAAAAGATAACAATATGCTGTCTCCGTTACACCTTTGTTGAATTCAAACTTTTGTTCAAGAGAAAGTACTGCAGAGTTAGTTTTAGTAAGTCTTGCGTTATAAATTCATATGCATTTATTTTCGCACTTATTTTTTGTTCAATATATCTAAAGTCAGCTAAAATTGTAAAAACAAGCGACTGTAGCGGTATTGATTTTTTCGTATTCATAATGTAATGCAAAATTGGGGCCCATCTTTTGCGAAAGAAAAATAAAATAAAAGTGTATCAAGTGGTAAAAAACATCACTTGTAATTATTGTAACAGTTATGACTTTTGGCGAGGCACTGGGAAGGGTAAGAAGGGTGTTTGCATACCAGATATCATATAGCCATTAACCTAAATGCTAATCTATTAAAATCACGCAACGAATGCATAATAAGTGGCATAATTTGTTTGCAAAAAAGCGCCAAATACATTCTCGGTAATTCAATTCAACGCTAATTCCATTTCCAAATTTGACTTCTTCCACACGGTGTATAAACATTTATAAATTATTTCGTAATCATAAATATACATTTTACTATGATTGTTCGTATAAAAATCAATATTTCATTATATTTGTATAATTCGTACAACTTTGTTGGGCAACAATAAAACAAACACAAACAAAAGCAAATAAAAAATTAACTGAGTAATAACTATGTAATAATTTACTACATAAATAATAGGTTAGATTGTGATCGAGCGGCAAAAAGTCGAAAAAAAAACACAAAAAAAAAAAAAACGAAACAAATGCGCAGCTGGTAAAAAATGAAGCTTTAATTGTGCACGCTCGGTTGCAATAACTCGAATTTAGCAAATTGACACAATAATTAAAAATATAATGAGACAGAGTGTCACGTTAGTATTGATTTTTAGCGACGAACATATAGTGTAACTCATTACATCTATATCGAAAATGATAAAACAATGACACACGTCGACTATGTTTCATGCTTTTTCTTCTTTGGCTTTTATTTGTTAATTATATTTATTTTGCACAGTTTCTGGACATTTTTATTGCAATTAAAGTATTCAATAATTTCCAGAAAAATTTTACTAATTATAACATTTTTAGTTTTTTGATTATATTTCTTATACACATTTTGTTGAACTTTCCACCTTTCATGAAAGATAATTGCGATTAATGTTTGTCTTTTGTCAAATTTGTTTATAAAACATTTTTTTATATTAAACAATATAAGATTATTTATTTGGGGGTATCTTTACACTGAGACAAACGAGGTTAGGTTTTGAGCTGAGTTTACGATAGAATGAGAGAGAAAGAGGGAGAGTGAGAAGTAGCGAGACTTAGTAACTCGCGAAATGCGGCTTAACTTTTCGCGCACGACACATATGCACCGACCTATCCGACGTTCCAGATCCGCCGCACGCATATACGTTTGCCGGGCCGCGACGTCACTGAACCTTTCTCGAAGCGAGGGCAACGGGGGCACGGGTGGAGGAAAGCTGAAGAAAAATCGTTAGTCGCCGTGTAAGGCACTTAGGTCACGCGGACTTCGATGCGAGAAAAGCCGAAACGCCTATTACAGAAATGGATTAGCGACATTCGAGGTCGGACGTGCAATCGGTCGCTTTATAAGGCGACGAACCGTGGTCGAGAACTTGAGCGATAGTGAAATTTCTGTGAGATTATACTTGGTAAACAACTGTAAACAACTGTTCATTCATTTACTTTGCAATATCGTATCCACAATTTTCAACTTCTTTTTTGTTTCGCAACAATATAACTTTATCAGCATTTGATAGAATTAACGTTATTGCCATGCATATTTCTACCATTATAAATGTAATCCTGTAACACGTTTAATTTATCCAAATGCAAATAAACCGTTACATCTTCAACAAATCTTTCTGAACAATTTTGTATCTAAAATTTGAATATCGGCCTTTATACACGGAGAGCAAAAACCAATAAAAATTACCATGCTTGTCATAGTAAACATAAGTAAAATTGTCGAAAAGGAAATAAATATGTTGTTTAATTGATATTTTGTAGTGATTTGACTCTTTACATTTAGTCGACATCATTTTTAAGTAAAGGACGAACAATTTTTACCGTGCTGTTGTTTACAGTCTGTATTTAGGTATTATATGTAGTTATGTTTAGAACAATTTGATGTGTTGTTGATAATAAATGCGTGCTTTTCATTATATTTTATATTTTACTGCCTTCAAATATTACCATGGTAGCACGATAAATGTTTCGTACAATAATTGCTATCTATTTATGTTTGATTATTTGGATGAGTGAGTTTCCCGATACGACTTTTTTCATAAACAATGAAATAGTACAGTGGATAAAACAGCGGCCTAACCCTTTGGAGACACGGGATCGATTCCCCGAGAAAGAGTTTTTTTAATTTTAAATTTAAATTAAAAATAAATATATGTTATAAATAAATTTTACCTTACTGGTAAATTAAATTTGTTGTTTTTATCAATTATTTTTATTATATTGTGAGGATAAATTATATCCTACTGGTAAGGTAAAATTTTGTTTGTTGTAAATTTGTTTTGGAACAGATTTTACATCTAAAAGTTTCTTAAAATAAACCAGAAGAAACGTAATTTTTAATGTTTACTCATTAATACTGATATTTACTAAGCAACACGGAGAATTTAATGATATTTTCACAATATTTTTTATTTATTTTTTGGCTCAGCGTATTTATTGTATTTCAAATTACATTGCAGTTTTACTTTATATAATTTGTATATAAAGTAAGCAATAATAAAAAAACATATACAAAAATGAAATAATAATATTTCTTATAAAGACTTTATTATATGTACTACGGTGGGGGGGGGGGGGGC
>JABFPJ010001646.1:0-24102 GCA_022817425.1 Gryon sp. ZL-2020 | reverse complement strand
TTTTTTTGAAATTAAAGATTTCATGAATTTGATGGATTATAATTGTTAACATTCTGATAAATTTTTCACATCGAACGACTTTCTTAAATTCAACGTTAGATTTGACTTTGATTTACTGTTAGAAGTACATTAACATTCGTGACGATAAAAAAACATTATATTCGTTGTTTGACCACTTTTTTGTACTTAATCAAATTTACAAAAAAATTTATAAAAAACATTTTGTTTTTTTTCCTTCAGTAATTGACATTTCAGTAATTGCAATAATTCAATGCAATTAATTTTCATAATTTTTAAATTTAGATTGAAAAACATTTGTTTAATATTTGAATGTAAATATAGTATACCTTTTACAACCATTAATTGTAAAATGTAAAAAAATCGATTAAAAAATGAAATAAGGAATAGCAAATGATATAAAGTTGATAATATGAAAAAGAAACAATATATTTTGTTTCAAAAATTGAACTCATTTCCGATTTTCAAAATATACATTTATTACAGTCAATAAAGAATAACAAAAATGTACGATTACTTTTTCAAATTTCGCATAATTTTACAACAATTTTACCACCAAAGTCAATCAAATCATTATTAATTTTGTTTAATATTACTTTTTAACATCATATCATATAACAAAAAATGCCGTAGACATACTCTTATTAATTCAACATTTTGAATCGGGTTTAGTCGTAAAAATAAACGCACAAAATATTTCATTTTTTCCTAAATTTTTCTTGATTCTTAATACTTTGTTAAAACTAAACCTAATTCAAAAACTGGCAAAACTTTTAGTGGTCAAAGTGAAATGTTTAGTTCATATATTACATTTCATGAAATCGATAAAAAGAAAAAATGGAGTTAAAAAAATGTATTGTAATTGAAGACGTTGATTAGATCAACGTTTGGTATGGCACGTTAATATAGGACACGGCCAAAGTTGAGTATCATTTAGGTTGATTTTTCGTTAACCAGAACAACGATAATAAATGCCATTATCAACATCCTAAGCGGATTTGCAATATTGTTGTGCCAATGCTTTTTGCTGAAACCAAACTTTCTGGGCATTTCTTCGCACGATTCAATCACATCATCATCATTATCATACTTATATACATACATATATATGAGTAAATCAAAATCGAAATAAACTCCTATATACATACATATATATATTATCATAAGGAAAATAAATTAATTTAAATTTAAATTAACTAAAAACAAAAGCAAGTTGAACAGTTTGATTACAGCAAAAGTCATTCAAAATCCGGAAATAAACTCTAATACGCATATCGTTTGCATCTACAATAATTACAGTGCATTTACAAAACATTGCTTTTTATTCTTCGAAAACAACTGATATATATATATATATATTATATGATAATAAAATTTGGAATCAAAAGATACATGAATATAAAAGCCAATGTAATATGAAAAAAAAAAAAAAAAAAAAAACAAAAAAATGGTGACTAAAACGATAAATCCTAAAATGAACAATGACTCGTTTTTGCAAGAAGATTGAAAGTTGAGTTGACTTTTCTGTTTTGTTTTCTCGTGTTTAAATAATACCGCGAAAGAAGACTCTGCGCGCCCCACTGACTATGGCGGCCATCTTATGATCCGACCTTTTGGCGCCATTTTGGCGCGAACGTCGCTCTCAAATGTCGTCAAACTTGCTGATCTCGAGAGCTAAGGCGAGGTCCTCTTCCTCCTGCTTTTGGCGTCGTTTGCGCTCCTCCTCGGCGAGGACGCTCTGCTTGGCCGCCCAGGCGAGCTGCTGCTCCTCGTCGAAGCTCGTCGGATTATCACCATTCCATGACTTATCGTTCTTCTTCTCCTTCGTCTTCGTTCGTGCAGTCTTCGGGTCAGCGTCGAGTTTAAAATTACGATTTGCGTCAGTAAACGCACTTGAAAAGTCCGCTTCAAAACTGCCTTTTGTCAATTTTGTACTGCTATTATTATGACTCTTGTTGTTATTATTATTATTGTTATTGTTTGTGGCTTTGCTGAAGTTGAGATTCGAAAAGTCCGTGTCGAAGGTGTTGTTAGCGGAAGGATAGCCAAAGGGATCGAGCTTCAGATCAGACTTAACGTCGATGACGCGATTTTGTGTGTGATCTTGGTCGTCATCGGCAAACGGATCGTAAGTGAGAAACGGATCGTCTTTCTGGTACTTCCAGTAGTCGTGTTCGTAGTGGAAGGGATCCTCGGTGAAATCCGGCAACTTGGGCGCGCTCGCCTGGGGTGTCGTGTGCGTCAACCAATTTGCTGCTGCGGATGGCTTCGGCGGAGCTGTTCGACTGGGAACCGGTTCAGGCTGAAGCAGGGGTTTGTCACGAGTGAGTTTCGGTTTACTGGAAAAAGGGAAAAGACACACGGCGAAGACACCGCAGGTTATCGTCTGGCTCGCCCTTCTCCAATGCTAATGCTGAAAAACTTGTACCTCTCTTATTAACAATCGTTCCAAATTTTATATCCACTCTCGCTTCGTGTATCTTTACTTCGTATACAAGCTCCATTCAAAAGTATTATATTTAAACATTGTTTATTATATACAATTAAATCAAATTACATTCAGTGAAATAATAATTATTTTCATCTTTTCAATATAGACAAATTATACTAAATATGACAAGCACAAAATATTTTAGAAACTTCGTAAAATGCCGATGTATTATTCCGATTGTTTACACGATTGTCTACAAGTTGTGTAATTTTGAACGATTGTTAAGTCAATAATATATACATGTAAAATGAAGCTTATACAAAACATACATAATCATCATCTAAATACTTATACATACTTATATATATATATACTATTTATTTATTATGTACAAATGTAAAATATATATTTACAATTAATTATTTATCAAATCAATTACTCGATAATGTTTGTATTATAAAGCATCTATCTTCATTTATATTATTCATTGTACATGTATATTTTGTTAACAGATACGATTTCAAATTCATCTATTTGCATTTTTACTGGAACAAAGCATTTTGAAATGTGAGAAGTTAATTTTAATTTATTATTCTTTCATTAATTATTATTCATTGTTCTTCAAACTTAAAAAACAGACTTGATTTGGTCTAATCTAATTAGATAAATGAGATGAAATTGAAAACGATCACCGACAAAAAACAAATCAAACTCATGCAAAATATCTCAGATCAAATAATATACTTGAAACAAATAAAAAATATCAATTTCTGTGACAACAGCATGCTCCAGTACTCAGGTCAGTGAAAAACTGAAAATTGAACAGCGTCTACCTAAATGAAAAATAAATATGCGTGTAACAATAAATAAATACATCTGATTTAATTCAATGCAAACCATCGAAAAAGTCGTTTGAATGCATCATTTTCTTATTCATCATTGCCTTTTGCAACTTTTTACTTAAACAGGTAAAAAGATTTTTTATTTAAAATCTTCATTTCTTCATAAGTAACAATCTTCAAACGACTTTCATTCAACTAAAAATTATCATAAATAAAACTATACATTTATAATAATAAATAATAATTGTAATATTAATTAAATCTTAACAGAAAAAAAATCTGAGGTATTGAAAAAAAAGAAAAAAAAAAGGGGTCGGACTGAGGGAATTCAAAAGAGCAATACGACATCAAATAATAACGTAAAATGGACAAAATTAGTGCTTTGTATACCTTCGAGTCAAAATTAGCGAAATTAGCAAATCCACTGGATCCGAATGAATTATTGCTATCCTGTGCTGCGAAAGGATCATTTGCGTTAGCGAAAAAGGGATCGGCGTTGGGTGATGAGGGCACGGGTGGCACTGGCGCTGCTCGCATTGGTCCAGTGGGTTCCTGAGAGGGACGCGGGGGCGCGGGTCGGGGTGGCGGCTGTTTAGGCTTCTTCGGAGGTAGTGCCGGACTTGGACTCTCCGCACGCGTTGGTGCATGTAAATTCGCAAATGGATCCTCACCAAATGGATCTTTCGTTGCCTGTTTTGGTCCAAACAAACAACATTTAGTTTTTAACAGAATTGCTCAAATGCATGATTATTATTGAACAAATGCAAACATTTGATTTCGTTCAAATTAATTGATTATTTTCATTTTTTCAATCAAAATCATAAAAAAATATTCAATTTCATAATCAACAAAATTACGAGAACAGAGGCAATGACAAGACAAGACAAAGACAGAGTGAGATAAGAAAAAGAGAGTTGCTGGAAAATTTACCGAAGCCGCAGTTGCGGATTGTTTATTATCGTTGCGCTTATCGTCGAAGGGATCAAAAGGATCTTGCTTAACTGCGCCACTACCACTAAATGCAAATGGATCTCTGGCAAAGCCCTTAAAAGTGAAATCAACATTTATACATTATTTATATATGTCTGTAATATTGTTGACGATGAGTCATCTAATCAATACATCAAGGGGACCGTCCAGTCATTTTTGATCATTTTATCAAGTTTATATACTGTTTTTTTTTATTTTTTATTTTTTTTACAATTTTAAACCCCTTTATCTTGATAACTTTATCGACTATTTTTCGAATTTTTGTTATCAATTATTTTTCAAAATATTCGAAAGTTAATACAGAAACACACCATCAAACAAAAATATAATATTTGAATATAAAAAAGTTATACATGTAAATATAAAAAATGGACGTGAAATCATAGTCCTTCTTTCGATTGTTCTATCATCCTATCAACATGCTGTCTGATGAATTTATTGATTCCTGAACATTTTGATATTAATTATATCAAAATTTGTCAATAAATATTTGTACCTTCAAACTTTTTAAAATAATATATTTTGTATTATTCTATAGAACATAGATAAAAATGATAAAAGTGAATGTAGAACTATTCCATAATTTCAGTAAGACAATCCTTTGGAAAGTATAGAAAATTATAGTGGCTAACTTGATGCGTATATTTCAAATAGACTAAGAAACAACGCACGCTCTTTCAAGTCCGTAGAATAATGCTGTGAAACTAATTCAATGAATCAAATTGAATTAAACTATATTTCTATGAAATAATAATGTGACGAATTTGGTTTTAAAATCGTATTTTTTGAACACCTATTTGAATATCGAAAATAACATCTCTGTGATTTAGGTTAATACTGTGCGTGTAAACCCATCTTATTTTAAAAAGTAAGTATAATTTGTTTATCTATAAATCAATAGCTATTTATAAACAAAATGTGAATAAGATGATTCACATTTTAGGCAATATACTGGACGGTCACCTTAAACTAACTACATCATCAACTTACAGTATCGGTTTGTGATTGAAAAGAAGCGCCGAATGGATCAGCGCCAGTGGCGCTGCCAAACGCATCTTTGGCGAAGGGATCTTGATTTTCAAATGCATCCATCGAACTTTTGACGTTTTGAAAAGCATCCATCGCGTCGTCCTTCATTCCATTTATCTTGGCGCTCTTCTTCTCTTCTTCTATATCTTCGATCTCGGGATTATAGTGCAGACTAGTATCGGGTACAATGGAGGCGTCGCCAGCAGCGAGCGCCGAATCGTAGAGCGCGATGGCGTCCCTCATTTGTCGCTGCTGCTCCTCCAAGTGAGTTATTTTTGCTTTGGCTTGGCTTATTTGTAACTGCCTGTCCTGCAGATTCTTTGTTAGTTCGTTCAGTTGTTCCCGGCTTTTTGACTGTTGCTGCTCCAACTGCTGCTCCTCCTGCTTCAGACCCTCCAACTCCTGACGCTTCGAGTTTAATTCTTCCTCTTGCGCGTGCAATACTGATTCCTGCTCCTCCGCTTGCTGTCGCAATTTGTCCACCTTTAAATGTGACAAATGTTTTTTTTTTTTTTAATATTGCTTCTATATCTTTAGTACATTTCAAAAATTGCCTTAACACAAGTTGTAAGTCATAACGCAAAGTTGCATAGTAACTGTAGCTTGAGTTAAAAGTTATTTTTCATCTAACCTGCACGCGAAGTGTCACTTCACTCCCTGTGAAGCGGTGCGCAAAGTATTACTTCGTTCCCTAGGGCGCGAAGAGTAATACTTGGCGCACCGCCACAGAGAGAGAAGTGACATTTCACGTACAGGTTAAAACGAAAAATCATATTTGTAATTTGCCCATTTTCGCTCGGTTGTACTCTGGCACGAGTATCAACCGAGCGAAATGGACCTTCGCGCCCTTGTTGCAAAATATACTATGAAAAATAACTTTACTTAGTTTGTAACTCAATTAATTTTTGCATAATATATTCCACAACTAGGGAGAAAAGTTATGGATTCTGCACGAATGTGAGGTTTGATTCACAAACCAAGTGTGAGATTGTAGCAATCTCACACAAATAGCATTGACAGTTTTTGCCTTGTTGCGGATGATATTCTTTCTTACAGGTCCATGGAAAAGGTCTTTTCTTCCTTCAAAAGTGGGATGAAAATGGCACTTTTTCTCCCTAAGGAAACAAAATAACTCATCCCTCTCGAAGAAGAGAATGTTATCCCACTTTTCAAGGAAGAAAAGATGTGTTTTCAATGTACGTGTGAAAACATAGTAATTTACCGAATCTTGTCATAACATAGTGCAGATTTCAATACATTATTAGGTGCAGTAATTATGCCATCATCATGACCAACACAATGCTTAAAATGCTCATATTTAATGCAGTATTTCAAACAAGTTTAATGTAATTATAATTTACAAAAATAAGCACGTTTGTTAATTAAGTTAAAATATCCTTTTTATAACCTTCTACTTTATGATTCAAGTTAAATGACAACATTAGTTTTACACTTTTAATTATACATATTTCGTCAATGCTGTCAGTTACTTTAATTATTATATATATACATCAAATGTATGATATGATAAAATATGAAATGCCAAAATTTACAATACAGTTCATGCAATTTAACAAAGCAGTAATGCTGAAAACATATAATAGTATAAACATAAATAGAATATAAATATAATAATAAAGGATAAAACTTAAATGTTGAATTGATACCTTTTCTTGCTCGTCACGTATCTCCTTCGCGACATCACTCAACTCTTTATCTATTTCAGCCTTCTACAAGCCAAACAACAAAAAAGGAAAACATAACAAAAAGGAAAATTGTTTTAATCAAAAAATAAAATTATAATTAACGTAAAATTAAACGAAAAAAAGAATCAAAGTTTGCCTAAATTCGAAAATTCTTGCATTCAGTACAAAATGAATATTAAATGAATATAAAAGAAGTCAAAGTTTGACTAAAAATGAAATGATATAAAATCAAATGAAACAATGCTATATCAATTGTTATTCACAATACATTTTTCCAATGCAATAAATATACCAACCTATGTTCTGAACAAGCTTGACATTCTTTTTTTTTCTCTGTCAAAACATTTAGTATGTTCGGTTGACAGGATAGGTTGAACCCACCTAAAAATCTCTGTTAACTCATGTTCAACCTAATTATTGGATAATCTTTTATATCACTGACAGTTTATATTTAACCAATGAAAATTGAATAAACAAAAGAAGTCTTAACAAAATATCATCCAAGTTAACCAAAACTTGAGTTCGATTTCATATAATCGGTTCAAATCTACGAATTTAACTTTGTTTTCCGAACATGAGTAATTATTCGCTAGGTTTAACCTATCCCGTCAACCGAACACACTAATTATCAAATTAAACAAAAACTGTGCATTTGCGTTATAAATTCGTTATCATGCGTTATTAATCAAAATCCACCAAACTGTTTAACAAACTATAAATTAAATGTATATAAATATAAATTAATTGGAATTTTAATCATAAATACATTTCGTTTAAGCCTTAAATGAATATGAAAGCAAAGCAAATTATTACATTTTAATATTAATATTTTGTTTTGTTTTATTTTTTTTTTATTTTAATTTTTTTTTTTTTTTGTTAATGTCATACCTGAGCTTTGAGATCGTTTAATCGTTTTTGCGCTTCGCCTTTTTGGTTCTCCAATTGTTTAAGCGTAGCTGCGAGTGTATCCAACTCGCTTTGCAAGCTTTTAATTTCGCCATTCTTGATTTTGATATCAGCTTCCTTTTGCGCTATATCTTGCTCCATGGCGCGCCTTTCCCGTGCCAATTCGGCAATGTCTTTGCTTATCATATCTAATTCTGGATTCGAATATCCGGATACGTTGTTGTTTTCCTGCACAAAATCATTTTATCATTAATATTTATCATTATTACTTGATATTGTTTGTTTTTAATCTAATTCTTATAATATTAATTTGTAAATAAATACAAAAATAATAAAAAAACAACTGAATGTTGATGATTGACAGTAATATTTCATTCATTTTGACTAAAGTCTAACAAAATGACCAAATTGATATATATATTATTATTATTTTCATTATTCATGATAATGAAAAATAATGCTAATAATGAATTGAAAAACTGTTGGAAAAATCGAACTAATGTTGGATTAATTTCATTAATAAGACTTGAGGGTACTTCGGTTAGGTAAGATTATAAAATTATATGCAAAGCCGAAAACAAAATTAATTAAAAAGTAATAAATCATAAAAAATAATTTACAGTTTTGAATGCAATCATTGTTTATCCAAAGATATTAATTTAGAAGACACTGAATGGCTTTTTAATAGCTCTTATAACAGCAACATTACAAAAATATCAGTCGAAACTTTCGAAAATGCTGTTATAAAACCGAACAAAACTTTAAATATGCACAATCTCGATGTAAAGTATTTGTTTATTAATGTATGATTATTATTTATCTCAAAATACAATATTTATTTCAAAATACAATAAATGAATATAGATGGAACATTCAGGACATTATTGGTGCACTTTAAACGACACCAGAATTTCAAGAATATATATATTGTACGTAGACAATGGATCGGAACCCGTTCGTATCATTCATTTAAGCGAGAAAGAGAGTCCAAAAGCGACAGTACTTTTGATCGATTATAATTTGAAAGTTTATTCGGATTACACGGATTGGTCTGCTTGCTCGAAATGCGATCAAATTGGGGAAAAAATACGCTATGGTTATTGTACGATAAGTTCAATGAAAATGCGTGAAATCGTTAATGAGGATAAACATTTTGCAGTGCATATTGAATCTTCTGAAGCAATTGAATTGGACGGTAAAATTATATTTTTTATTCTTAAACAAATGTTTAAAAAACATAACATTTTGTTCTTTTCTATTCTAAACAAAATGTATTTTATTTTATTAATTTAATTATAAATTATTTATAATTTTAAATAATTATAGATTATTATGATAATAATGTTGAAAAGCAAGAAATTGAAAAAGACAAAATGGAAGATGAAATCAATGACTTTAGAACAAATATTCTGCCAAAATTTGAAAACAAGATCCCATGTCGTTCAAAATACACACCAACTGCAGTACAAAATATTCCGAAAATTAAAGAACGCGAGAGTGAAATGATTATTGAATCTTGTCAAGTAATTATTTTGATGTTTAAATTAAACTTTGAGTTTTGTAATTATTTATAATTCATGCAGGTAAAGTGCAAGAAGAATGCAATTTTCGAAATTCGCGACAAGCTGGGTCGAATTTTGGAAAGGGCTAATAATAGCGCGGGAATATACTCGATGTTGCAAGGCGTGCCGGAAGCCATTCCAATGCCTGTCCGCATTACTTTGTATCGAGAGTTTGACACTTCTTGTGAACTCAAGTGCCCTGGGTAATAATTATATTATAATTCATCAATATAATACCCATTTATATAATCTAGAAAAACAACATACAAAATATATATATGTATCAACCTTTTACTTCAGTATTATATCTATTATATCTTATTTTATTGAACGTATATTTGTTCATTATTTTAAGATTAAATTCCGACACGCCAGTCACATGGAAAATCGGACTCAAAAAGCGCGAGGTGAACAAATCCACATCAGATAGAATTCACGTTAACAAACGCGGTTACATTGTAATCAAGAAGCTACGATACTCCGATAACAATATTTACAGGCGAATATCAATTAGTTTGAAGTTGCTTGTATTATAATATCAATATCAGTGTGATAAAAGCTATGCGCGCCGCTTTGTGATAATAGATAAATTTGACATCTTTCAGTTGCTGGCAGGAAAACGAGCTTTCTGGAACCATCCGATTAAAAGTGACGAAGCAAGTTGGAGTTGAATTTAACCGACACTTGCTGATGCTCGGTGCTATCGTACTTTTGAGTGTTTTCTCATTGCTTTTCTGGCGAGCGTTTAAAGGTCGAAAACGCTTTACTAAACGTTAAACAATAAGTTCACGGTTACATATCAAATTTTGTTTACAAAAGCATACATCTCTTGTTAAAAATATAGTAGATGTATCCTTTTTGTACAAATAATTTGAATGTCACCTTTTACAACATTATTTTATCTAGTTGATGATTTCTTTCTTATTTGTATTTTTCGAAACGATAAGAAAACAAAAAAAAATTATTATAAGAACTCACCACAGCCCCATCTGTTGGCTTTCGCATTGATGGAGGTATCATCTCCGGTGTTAAATTGGCCGGTGGATCGATACCCTTAAGTTTTTGTTTAATAAGCCACATCGCGAGGGCAAACTGCTCTTTATTTAATTTGCCACTCTGATTCATGTCACAAAGTCCCCTGTAACATGTATACAACTATAATATTCATTCTAAATTTATTGTATATTTGCATTTTATTTATTTCTTTATTGCAATTGTTGAATGTTAACTAAGTTTTCAAAAAAAAAATACCAAATGTCGGCTAAAACTGCCTGCGGAAGGCCACTTTGAAGGAAGACGTCTTTAATCTCGCCACCGGAAACGAAACCGTCCATATCCATATCAGCCTGCACAAACAAATCGTCCGCGGCGAGTTTATCTTCCGCCGAGACGACCCATTTTTGCTGTTGTTGCGGTACTGTTGTCGCTACTGGAGCAACGAGTGGTTGCTACAAGACAATTCAAACGTAATATCAAATATTAAAAGAAATATTAAATAATTGTGAACAATCTAATGTTTAAAATTAATTTCCGTCGTTAAAGTTGTTACATATAAGTACTTAAAAAAATGACGTACACTTGAATCTCTCAATTCGTACAAGTTCTTTCTCTATCAATTTTTGACATACAAAAATGATAAATGACAAATTGAAATGTATAATGCTTTATTTCTGTATTATAAGTAACAACAGTATAAAATAATACTGAATATAGTAATTATAATAAAGATAATACAGAAATATTGTAACATACTGATCGAAATTCAATTTAATCGAAAGTGAGTTAATAAGACATTTTATAATATATACAAATATATATTTTTGTTTAATGAACAAAATTGATCAAAATGTGATTATTTTAGGACATTCAAACACGAAATGATAAGAAAATTTATTTATATTAATAAATACATTTTTTAAATAATTGGTACGTTTTATTTATCTTATTTTTAACATTAAGATTGATAGGATAATTTGTTCTTTCTTTTTCATTCTCATTTTTTGTTCTCGAAATCTTTCCCATCTTACAAGTTTTTCTTTTTCACAGCACTTTTTAAATGATGATCGATCGAAATGGAGAAACGAGAATGAAAATTCAATCAAGATTTAAGTGTACTTACAACCAGTACATTTGGAAGCTGAGGAATAACCGGCGGTGGAGCGGTTACAGTTGGTGGTATGGGTGTAGAGGTAGGCTGCTGTGTGATAACGACATCTTTTCTTTTTCCAGGAGGCATCAACTCTGGCGGCAAAACACTCGGGATCGCATACTTTTCTAATGCCTTGTATACTAAGTGCATTGCCTGTATATAAAAAAAGCAATTATTTATTTATTAAGTAATTAAACATTTGTGTAAGTTTGTTAGAAATGTAAAAAAGACATACAACAACAAACTCATGTCTATCAAGCATTCCATCCTTGTCCATATCTGCAAGGTCCCATATTTTGCCGAGTGTATCCCGTGGTAATTCGCTGCGCATTAAAACACCCTTCACTTTGTTGCCGGGGATGTAACCGTTTGTCGGTTGAAGGCTGTCGAACAGTTGATCATATTTCGCTCGCTCGTTGGGTTTGATCGACCAATCACCATTGCTCACCGACGCGATTACTGTTTGTGCAGGGACAGCTGGTTTTGGCGGTGGCTTCTGTACTATTTTTGGTAATTCCCCCTAGAAATCCATTAATCAAAAGTAGAATAATGATCAAGTAAAAAGATTAATCAATGTAACATTGTATATTTCTTAACGAGTCTTAAGAAAACTTGTAATTATTATGTGTTAATTTACTATTACTTTGATATTTGTATCGATGTGATAGAAATGTGAATAATTGTCTACGAAAAATTGTTGATTAACAAAGCCACAGTATTTATTTTTGTATCATAATACATGTTTAGTGATATTAAATAATAATATCTTATTCTTCTATATTTAATATAATAAATGACCATTTTTTGAATTAATTTACATAATAGATTTATACTTTGCATTTTAATTTCAAATATTTATGAGCTATTCAAAATAAAATATAGTTTTCAGTATACAAATCTGTAATTTAAATAAAATCAATTGCTCTAAATAAATAAGCGTAATGATAGAATTTGAATGAAAAGGAACCATTTTTGGAGGATTGAGGTCCATGTTGATATTGGCCATGCTGAGATCATGGCCCTGTTGCACGAGTGCGCAAAGTTTGAGTGCAACGAAGAGTCCGGGTTTGTCGAGGGAACCACGCGACTGTGGGTCCGCCATGTCCCAGATTTTACTAAGAATGACATCGCTGAGTTGTGACTTTTTGAGAAATTGTGCCGCCTCCAAAGCGCCGATCCTTCCGACTCCTTTTGGATCCACCTACGAAAGTATCGATTACTTTCCGACTCACACACGCTTAATCTATTTAAGATAATATTCCTATCGAATCATACTTTACCTGCTTATAATAAGCTTCGTAAATGGCAACATGGCTTCCAGCCACCTAAAACAAAATTTTCCAATTAGTTTTACATTATTTCAAACAATTGGAATATTTTATCAAATGTATATTGTTAAATACAAGTATCGACTTTTTGAGCGAAAAATATGGATTTTTACAATGGCTTAATGTAAGTCTGTTGAAGAATATCAATAGTAGAACAATGAAAGAGATAAATAGAGATAACAAAAATACAACGGTCCAGCATGAATTGTCATTTGTTTGGATGAGAGAAACGTCTGCCGTTTTCTTAAACAAATTCTTTTTACTACCATTTAAAACAATTAAACAATCAAAAATATAACTCTTTAAATACTTAACATTTTTCAACAAGAAAAGATAAATGATTAGAACAAAATGTTTAAATTACTTTGTGCTATTTTTAATTAAAAAAAAGCAAATTAAAAGAACGAAAAGAATGTTTATATAATGAAGATTTTTTGCCGGTATTTGAATAAAAATATGTATTTATATGTATATAACTTTTGATCGTTTTGTCATAAGTAATAAAATCCATTTAATCAGACGGCAGATAATGTTTCACAAATGAGTGATAAACCAAAAGATTTAAATGAATGATTCGTCATTGATAATAAAACAAGGTCGATTCGTTGGAACTTATTATTGAGCTAACACATTTTACCTCGAAGTAAACTCAATTCTGATAAACAAAAAACCTGTTTTTATTCAAAAAGTGAAAAAGAACACATGCACAAAAAATATATATAAGTATACATTTGTTGCAAAAAGAAATAAACTAACAAAAAAGAAAAAATATAAAATGAAATGAAAAATAAACTCGTAATTATTGAAATCATGAAGGTCAATAAGAGTCGATTAAACGGTTAACTTGTTCAAATAATAATTATTAACAACTTTTCCGGGAAAACTTGGCCTTTGACTAATTGTTCCGAAACAAATACGCCATTTTGAGGTTAAATAATGTCGGTTATTTGGGCAAAAAATTGAAACTAAAATTGCACTACTTGGACAAACACAAACACAATCATAAAGATTAAGCAATTGTTTGAAGATCAATGAACAAATTTAAGGTCAAAATGGACAAAGTTAGCAGAGACGAAGGCGGATCTCTGAGGGCGGACTGACTTTGGTCGGCTTCCAGTTGAGTTTCAAATAAAATGAATTTATTGTACAAAGAAATGAAAAAAGGTAAAATGGCGAAAAGTGTTGGATTCATAAGAAAGATAATTGCGGCCGCAAAAATATTCGGATATACCTGCGTGGGTGACGGCAGGGCGGCCATACTTGTGTTGGACTCGAGCTTGTCCAATCAGACACTCAATCGATAGACGTCATTTTAACGATTTCGCTCCACATTTTGCACTCACGATTTTGATCGTTTGTTCTTGTTCTTTTTGCTATGATTGTTGAATCTTGGACTTTCTACTATTGGTTGTACAAAAATGTTTTTTTCTTTTTTTTTCAACAATAAATACTCGTCGCAGAATATCAATTGTGTTAAGTGTCAGCGACACAGAGCGAGAGAGACAGAAGAAGAGAGAAAGAAGAAAAAAAAAGAAAATGTATACGCGCGCTCGAAACGACGATTTCCAACTGACTCGGCCGATGCGCGGCACGCGGCGACACTATTACCACTATTTCCACCCATTCATCCCATTCACTTCGCGCACTTTCGGCCGCTATTGCAACGAATCTTTTCATCCAAACGCGATATTAGCTCAATTAAATGAAAACTAACAAAAAAAGCATTACATTTTTTAAACTCAATGTATCAATCAATTTAATTTAAATTTGAATAATATATAATAATAAATAAAGGTGGAATAAGTAATATTTCATATCAAATATTTTGACATTTCAACGCAAAGTCGCTTTTGTAAACCGAACTTGATGATTGTCATTTGAAGGAATTTTAGAATTTGAAATTGTCTTATAAAAAGCATCGAACGTATTATTATTTTCAGAATTAACAAATGTAAATATATTATTAATATTTGTCTTTTTTATCAAATTGAACATGTCATTAAATCATTTTTATTGAAAAACGAAAACGCTTATACTTGTTCTTTTATTCGTTTTATTATTATAGTTTACTAGTTTACTATATTGTGCGAGTTTCGCGCGCTTTTTTCGTCATTTGGTTATTTTCATTAAAAATTTCAACTTTTTTTTTAATTTTTTGTACATTTCCGCTTTTTAACGACTCCCTCCTAATAGTACAAAACATTTTCAGAATATTCTGAAAATATTACTTCTTTAAATATTGAATCATCCAAAAATATTTTTTAATATTTTAGAATATATTCGGCTTATATTCTGGGAATGTGTAAATGTCCGAGGGAATAATATACTGAGAATATTTAAGTAAATATTTGTACAATATTCTCAGTAGGTTTTCAAATATTTTCAGAATATTATTTTCGGGACTCTGAAAAGCAAATTTTTTTTACAATATTTTAATTGTATTTAACATAAAAAAAAATTGTTTTACTTACAATATTTTTTACAATATTCTCAGTATATTATTTTCTCGGACATGTATACACATTTTTAGAATATTTTGAGAATATTTTGTGCTATTAGGGCTACAGGGTATAAGCGCGCCTACGTGCGCACAGATTTAATGTTTACTTTTCTATAACTAACCTTTTTTATTGGCTTTTTGTTAGAATTATTTTTTATTTTATTTTGTGCATTAACTTAAACTTTATTAACATTGAAATGTCAAAATATTTTCAAATTTAGAGCTCCATTCAGATAATGAAGCAATAATAATTATACATATTATATCTGTTTTTTAAATAATATATTATTTATTAAATTAAAACAAATTAAGTTGGACTTGAGAAGCAAAAAAATAAAAAATGTGTTGTAAAAAGCATGCTTTTGAAAGGGCCAATTAAGTGGATGCTGATTTTGTGTGCACTCTTCTCTTGCTGTTGCAGTAACGTGTCGCCCCCTAGCGGATCAACAGAATCGCCACTTCAAAGATTCTTCTCTTCTATAAATCACATAAGCGTTGATCAACATTAACCCCCTTCTGCCCACTTTTTTAGGAACAACAATGGCGCTGAAGAGGAGTTGTAATCAAATGAATTGTAACTTGCTTACAAACTGTTACGAACGCTCAATTCCGCCATTTTGTCTAGGGATCCATCCAAGATCCAAGCCATAGGGAATCTCTATAAAACGGTTCGAGGACTAAAGTTTGTCTCGCTCTCGGATGAAGCAACGAAAAAAAGAAACTATTTAGTTATTTTGTGCTGCAAATTTGGGATCGGTTTGTTTTCAAATCAAAAGTTCAGCATCCCTTTTCCTTTTTCTTCATTTTCATATTATTATTTGTTTATTTCTTGCGCGTAAAGACAACGACAAACAAAACAAATTGTTGGCACTTTTTTCAAACCAACTAACAAATGTCGGATTCAACGATTGTTACGACGGAACTTGCGGATTACAAGGACATCAAGGATTTAAGTCAGTTGCGCTTGACGCCAACGGGCAAAATTAGTTACGCCAAATCCCGCGTTTATACGCAACGCTATCGCAAGGACTGGGAACAGCAGCCGGATTTTCAAGGTTAAACCTTTGACATTCCCTTATTTATTTATTTATTTATTTATATGTGCCTTTTTACACGTTTGTTTATCTGTTTATTATATATATACAAAAATATATACAAATATATATTTTTATTATTTTACTTATATTATTGACAAATTAAAAAATTTCAATTTTGAGGTTATGTTTTTGTATTTTTTTTTCTTTTTTTGCAACAATGTAAACAATGAATTCTTTTAAGATGTTTGAAGATCATATTAAATGTTTTTTTAATAATGATAATGAATACAAAAATAATAATGAAATATTGTGTACAGGATGGTTAACATCAATACCGGATAGTCCGACCCGGGCTTATTGTTTGTATTGCAAAAAGGACCTTCATGCACACAGATTGTCATTATTGAAGCACACCTGTACAATGAAACACCAAAGAGCTGCGTTGAATGCAAAAGCCAACGCAGATATGCAGGCGATATATTCGATTAATCTCAAGTATGCGGAGGCGGAAAATGAAGGAGATGATAAAGTAATTATATATGAAAATACAAATACATGTATTTGTACACGGAAAGCGAAATGAAGGAAAAATAGCATGACATTTTATACTTTAATTCCTTAATTTTAACAAAAATAAAATAATTTGAATGAAAACCTTTAATAACTCAAAAGTTATGGTATGAAAGTATCAATTTGGTTGGTTTTTTTCCTTAAATGCGAGTTGAAGTTTAATTTCTTGACAAAATTCGAGTCAAAATTTAAAATTTTACCGCCTAAGCTTGTATATTGTCAGCAGTTGTCAAGCTATTTTTCCTCGATTTCGCTTTCCGTGTATATATTGATGCTTATTTTATGCACACGTAGCTTTTAGGGTTGCAAAGAATTGATTCAAAGAAAAGCTTTTTAACTTATAAATATATAATAAATGAAATGTACTTTTTTAACAAAACAACATTTCTGTGTGGAAAATAGATATAAATCGATGTTATAAACAATATTCATTAACATGATTCTTCAGTCAAATTATCGCTACTTCTCTTTCCCATCAATGGAGTCCTTATTAGCTCTATTCTTTTTGGAAAAAAGCTTAAATTTGATTAGTAGTTTTAAAAATTAGAGTTAAAAATTCAAGTTAATTTCTTTTTGTTTGGACAAATAAAGTTAATTGTACAATTATTTATAATTGTTTGTTTATTTTTTAGAGTCATTACACGAACATAGAATATTTAGATGGCGCGTTTCAGCCGCAAGAAAGGATTGAAGAAATGGAGTACGAGCCGCGAAATGATGAGTCGTTCGAGGAAGTTGAAGATGAAACTTCGATCGTTGATGTTGATGCGGAACAAAACAAAGTATATATTAAAAAAACAACAACAACAAAATAAAGATGCACAAGACACATTGAAAATTAAAAAGAAAATTAAATAATGAAAATTATAGTTAAAATTAAACTTTCTTATTTTTTCAAATTATATAATTACTTTTTACATTTTTTAATATTGCATTGCATATTCAAATAAATTATTCTTCATTATTAAGTTTTAATATTAAAATAAATGCTATTTTGAATTTTGGTTAATATTTGTAATTTTTATTCTGAACTTTTGAAAGGAAGTTCAAAAAGACGTATTGGCTAAAGTAATGGAACAAATAAACGTTGAAAATGAGGAAGAAGACGAACAGCAACACCAAGAAAGCATTCAAGTTTTAATTGGCTACAATCCCGAGGAGAGTGCGGAAAATGCCGTACAAAGTGAAGCAATTGTTGATCGAAAACCGACGATTTTAACTCAGTGCAATGAAATGGCAAGTATTTTAGGAGTTTCTTTTGGGGACAATTAAACATAGATCATTATTTTTGTTTTTAATATTTGATTTGAATTTTTGCGCCAAAAAGTAATCTCGTTTTATTCGTAAATATAAAATTTCATTCAATAGCAAATTTATTTAAAAATTTTCATACAAAAATATCATAGTTATAAATATGTTTTGTAAACAAAAAATCATAAATTTGAAAAAAGTCGAACGAAGTTATTTTTCAATTCTTTTTTTTTCATATTTTAATATTTATGATAAAGTCAAAATGTTTGTTTCCATTAAACAGATGAACGAAAATGATGTAATCAACAAACTCGGCGACGATGTAATAATAATCAAAAAGCAATCGCAAACAGCAAGAAAGTCGATGAAAAAGACATTAGCGAACGAGCGAGCGGTGACGGTGACACAGAGTTCGACGCTGACGTTGCCGGAAACGAAAGTCGACGTGGATACAAAGTACCTTCTGAATCCGCATTTCAATACAAAAAATACTCAAAATACTACTAAAAAGGAAGCTAAGGAAAATCACAAATACGTCGTTCAGAAAAAGGTATACAAATAACTGGGAATTGAACTGCAAGTAAAGTAACTAAATAAAAATTGTGCTTTAATTATACAAATAATTCAAAATGTTTGTAGACTCCACAAAATAAATCGAATATATTGTCTAAAAAGTCAAGAATAACAACACACGTTATCGACACAACGAAAGGAGTGCCAGTTTCGGGATTGCAAGTAAGTTTGTATAAACTTGTGGATGGAAGATGGACGTTTATAAATGAAAGGTAAAATTGAATTTAAATATATTATCTCTTAATTTGATGTAAAGATATTTGAATATAAAGTAAATTGTATTTTGTTTTTAGTTCTACACTGGTGAACGGTTATTGCATCGATCTCTTGGACCACGAGAAGACAAACTTCACCACCGGAAGATACAAATTGCACTTCGATGTGGACAAATACTTTACTTGTCGTAAAATTGAGACCATGTATCCGTTCATCGAAATTGTTTTCGATGTCAAAAATGTCGCTAATTGTTATCACATGCCAATGTTGCTTAGTCCGTTTGGTTATACAATTCATCGTGGTTTTGAAAAGTAAAGCTTCTACTCTTATTTTTTTTTATTTCTTATTTCTCATTAACTAAATGAATAAGATTAAACAAATTGTAATTGAAAGTAAACTTTGTATTTAGTGGAAAAAGTTTTAAAATGCAAAAGTGAATATACAACATTGTAAAGAAAATATTTTTAAAGTGAAGAAGATGAAGAGAATTTTTATTTTTATACTCAAAAGAATGTAAACACTAGGTTACTATTAGGATTTATCGTGCCCTACATTTTTACATTCTTCCGCCTTCATTAAAAAGAATGTATAATATCATTAGAGTTAGTTATATATAATTTAACTTAGAAAAGTGTTATCTTTTTATGAAGAAAATATCGAGAGTATGGTTTTATTATATATCTTTTAGGTATTATTTTTTGTTCATTACTTAAATCCAATTTCAAGTGCACTTTTAAGAGATGAAGGAAGATTCGGTTAGTTCAGTAATAAAAGATAAACAAGTTTATAAAAGAATGGTACATTTATTTACAATATCCCTGCAAACTGTGGCGTATATTTTTAAATTAATAATTAATTGTTAATTTCAAAAATGCACATTTTCGCGCCAAAATTCAAAATATTGGCGCCGAAATGTGAAACAATTAAACCTTTTTGGCACCAAAATTAGAAGAATGCACATTCTTGGTGCCAAATAATTGAAAATCTAAATTTTTGGCGCCAAAATTTTGACAGTTTAATTTCTTGGCACCAAACTTATAAATAATATAACTAATCTTATATTGAAAAATGAAGCAAAAAAATCATTTATGTTTTCGTTGGCGGCAAATAAGTTTTCTTATTCTTGTCTGGTGGCAAATAAGCATCTTTGCCGCCTTTACTTGGGCCACCGCCACCTTTCTTTGGCGAACCACCCCCTCCCCCTCCCCTTCCTCCTCCGCCTCCTCTTGCAACTCCGCCGGAAGATCCTCCACCTGGAGAACCTCCAGAACCGCCAGCTGGATTACCAATTGTAAAGCTGGCACGATTTCCATTTTCATCGGCCATGTATCTAAAACACAGCATTTTTTAGAGTTCATTTCAAAATGACAAATTTCTACACATTAATTGTAAGATGTTATTAGAAGAAATTATTAAGATGATTCTTTTTGCTCTTATATAGCTGAAGAATTACCTTAAGGTGGTTCTTGAAGTCTGCTACACCAGAGTTAGTGTCCTTTTATTTTTAAATTGTTTAATAATGTATTAAGAATTAAAACATATACTCTTTCATTCTTTAGTTCTGCGAAAATTATATGATCGAAGAAAAAATATTTTTTGAAGTAAACTTCCGGCTCTACAACTTGCCCCGTTTTTTCTGTTCTCTTCAATTTGTAAACAAAACGGGCGAAGTTGTCGAGCCGAAAGTTTACTTACAAAATTATTTTTTCTTCGATCATATAATTCTCCCGGAACTAAAGAGTGAAACAGTATATGTTTTCATTTTGAATACATTATTAAACAATTGAAACATAAAAAGACACTAACTCCGGTGTAACAGATCTCAAGAATCACCTTAAAAATGTTACTAAATAATGTTACTAGCATAGTTGATGGATAGAATTACTAACAAATTTCACCATATAAAGTTACTAAATATAATAATTAGACAAAGTGTTAATACAAATTGTTACTAGGTAAAGATAACAGATAAGGTTACCATTTCAAGTTACTAAACAATGTCACTAAATAAAGATACCAATTAAAGTTATTAGATCATGTCACCAGATAAAATTAGATTAGAAAGTCGCTAGATAAGGTTACTAGAAAAAATGACTAGCAAAATTCCCTCAATACAGTTACTAGAAAAAATTACTAACTAAATTTCTTTGCAAAATTTGTCTAAATAAAAGTTACTAAATTAAATAAATTAACTTGCTATCAAAATTCTGTAAATTTAGTATGAGCTCCAAGTAAAAGTTACTGCATGAACTAACTAACTTTTTTTTGCTAAAAGTACCAAAACCCACTGACATGTCTTGCATTTAAATTACTTGATCGATATCGGCAGTCCCTCCGGACTTGTGTAACCGACTTTGCCCGAGACAACGCGTATGAACTCGTTGCCGATGGTCTTAAATGACTCGTCGATCTCGTGCGAAACACCGTCCGCCGCGTTGTTTGTTGCACCCGCGTTCGGCAGTGCCAGCGACAATCCACCCGCGCCACTCGCGTAAGTCGGCGCTTTTTGATTCAATGACAATTTGTCCGCCTTGACTTTAGATGACATCCAAACCTTTCCAACAATGTTACAATCATGAAAAATCATTTAAAAAAGAAAGTTGATTCCAGGTATTGAACCATCGTCCCCCATGTAACTGCGTAAGGCGAGGGTTCAATTCCCAGTGCCAACTTTTTTTTCTTTTTTCAAAAATGCAAGTTTCACAATTTTATCACACAATTCACAAAAACACTTTATTTAAAAATTTAAAAAAATGCTTACCGTCAAACAAAAAAAAGAAAACAAAAGACACTTCATTTTTTTAAATTGAAGTAAAGAAATTAATTGGTCGAAAACATCGCAGGGGTAAACTGCGGATTAATAAGAGCGTGTTAAGAAGCGGATCGATCTTTATATACCACGCTTCTTCGACATATACAGAAGACGTGTTTTCCCTTCTTTCGCCGCGAATAACAGAAGCCAACATCCCAAGATAAAGTCGCAAATCACGAATTGGCACATATCGATGTTTCGATCACGATTTTGCGCGCTATTGTTTCTCTTCATTACTCAGTTGCATTGTTTTTTTTTTTTTTATTTTCATAGGACAAAAATTTACTTTTTCATTTGAATAACAAAAAAAAAACATATTTTTAGTACTTACTTAAATCATTCTAGTATTTAATACTTGTTTAATACCAAGTATTCAAATTAAATACTGAATTTACTAGTATTCAAACATGTCATTCAAAAATTTAATTTTATTTGGAACTGTAAAATATACAGAAGAAAACTGTTTTGCGTGTAGCTGCGCACGGGAAGGTGGACAACATTCTCGTGATTTTAGACTCGAAATATTTTTTTCAAAATTCGTTATAATAAACTTGAGGCACATCTCGTAAAAGTATATAAGTTGATTGATAAACTTTAAGCTCTTTTTTTGTCGTCACAAAACAATGGAACAACGTACGCTTCAATCAATTCATTTACATACAACAGTATGTGAGATTACATACTTGCAACTCAAAACATTGCTGTTTACAATAAAAAGCCGTCCCTACGCAATTATAAATGCTTAACATTATTAAATGGTTGGGTAATTTTATTGATTTTTCGTCGTTGAACAAATGAAAAATATGCATTTTTTGTATTGTTTTTGTTTATAGCTGCATTTGACATTTGTCGCAGCTGTTTGAAATCGCATTTTTCATTTGAATAAGACTTGCGATCAGTTGGAGATAACGATCGCCAGTTATACACTATATTGTGATTCGCGTTTATGTACAAAAGCGTACAGTATATACGCCAAGAATGTCAACGAATGTGAACGAGAGACTTGAGATCATTGGATGGAAAACTAATTTAAACATGATTCATACTAATTATTTATTTATTTATTAGTATTTAGTATCAATTGTTATTATATGATGGAGCAAAAACTCATTTTTTAAGTAAACTTTTGTTTACAAAATAAAGAGAAGAGAAAAAACGGGGGAAGTTTACTTAAAACATTTTTTTCTCCGATCGATCATATAATGCTAAGAACGTTTTCATTCTTAATACATTATTATTAAATCCTACACAGCAAAACTTGAGCGAGTTTGTACGAAATTGATGCAGTCCTGTGTCCGCTTATTTGACTGAAATTCATGCAAAATTCGTATGGCATTATTGTATGAAGTTTGCATGGAATTTGTGCAAACCATTTGTACAAAAATTATATTTCCCAATGTCTCACAATTCATTTAATAGCAAATATAAGAATATTAAAAAGTATGAACTAAAGTATTACTTATATATTAATATTTTATTTAACAAAAAAATCAGTTTGCATGGAAATCGTATAAAAAAACGGACACAAAATTTATGCAAACTGTTTATATGAAGTTTACACGAAAATATTACAAACTGTGTTTTCAGGGACAGAGAAAAAAGAGATGAGCAATTTGAATTGCAGCCTGTATGGAATCGAATTGAAATGAAACATTTCATTGGTTCGATAGGCTTGTTTTGCACATTTCTGATTCATTACTTTTGGCATTTACTTCGTCTAGCTTTACTTTACTTTATGCCCCTTAATTTAAAATATGTCAAAAACATTTTATTTATTCTACAAGCAATGTATAACATTGATATTTTTTTAATTTTTGAAATAATTTCGTGTTTTGCTTTAATTCTAATGAGTATTCTTGATTTCAACAATTTTTGTATTTTTTATATTAAATCTACTTTGCTATTAAGACTCAATTGATATTAAGAAAAATGGTTCACTGTTATCTTATAAAAAGAAGAAATTACTATTGTTTATGAATGTGTAACGCGTAATGTATCTAGTAATATAAAAATAAAAAGACACTAACTCTGCTGCAGCAGACTTGAAATATCACCTTAAGAGGATGTCGCAGTGCTATAGTCACGGAGTTAGGGACTTTTAAATTTGCACAGCTTAATTATATTATTATCAAAATTAATGAGTATAGAACGACTCTTTATTTATGGGAGAATGTAATAATAC